>JAATLQ010035604.1:11712-30439 GCA_013421005.1 Heliconius erato x Heliconius himera
ACAGCAGGGTAGGCAGAGGGAACCTAGTGTTAAGACACTCCGTTCCCCACTTTCTGCCGATTTCTGGAGGCATTGCGTGTTGAGTGGCAGAACTCAACGCCGCGCTTAACCTCGACACCAGAGCGAAGAAATGGAAATATAAATTTAAGTAAATATTTCATCTCCTCGAGTGGGGATCGAACCCACAACCAGTCGGTTTTACAGTCACACCTCGTGCCACTGCGCTACCACTGGCCTCAAGTGAGCGTGAAAATGTAAATAATTCGTTATCTCGAGCGGGAATGCAACCCATAACCTTCAATCAGACAGATCTGGTGCGCCACGATGAACTCTTGTTTGATTTTGAATTAACAATGCTTAATTTAAATTTTATAGAGTAAAGGAACTAGAGTCGAAGGTTGCGGAGCGCGATGCGATGATCAAAGTACTACAGAAACACACTAGCGGTGCTTCGTTGAGAAATAATTCTAGTCGGGAAGAACTCGGTAATACATACATATTTATTTACTATATTTTTTAGAGAACATTGCTTAAAATAAGAGTATGTATATGAAATGATTTAATATTAATTATGGTGTTTTAAATTTGTTATAGGCTATTTATTAAATGCAAAGCTTGTGCTTTGGAAGGCTACTGGAAATAAATTATTATTACTACGTTCTGATAACATAAAATGAATCAACACACTATGTCTCTAATTCTGGCGGAAAGTTGAGAACGGAATCTTTTGATGCTACATTTTCTCTCTTTATTCTACTACGTGTGGCATAAGGCGTGAAAGGATAACTCGACACATAACGTTCTAAGAGGCGGAACTCAATACCACGTTTTACCTTGTAATCAGAGCGAAGAAATAATAGTACACTCACTCCGTTTAGTAGAAATCGAACCGTTGCGTTTATTCTGACGCCATAAATGAGTTTAAAATGTATTTTCAGTTGGACTGTCGTCGGGTGCTTCGTTCTCCAGCGCGGAGGGCGTGGGCTCCACCGGCACGGTCGCCGGCCGGTACCGACACCTCGCCAGGAGGAATTATTCTCCCCATAATGATAACGCTAGTGGTAAACTAATACTCTATATGTTTAGTTATTTATATGTTATTTATTTAATTAAATGATACATTTTAGTTGTATTAAACTTAAAATATTAAGAAATTAAAGTTAAAGGTTTTGTAGTTTTAAATTTATAAGTTAAACATTTTTTTATTAAAATATGTTGCAAAGATCAAAATATTTATTGTTTGGTGATTTTTAAATCTAAATGCGAGAAAGGTTTTAGTATTAAAGTTTCTGGTATTTGAAAGAGAGGTAAGAATGTAATGCAAGTTTAGCGTAAATAGAAAGGTATTAAGTATATTACGGAATGGAATATATTTAGGAAGTATATTTAGTAGAGACGGGGGGGTAAGAAATGGATGGAAAGACTTATTGCTACCGGTATACCCAACGCTGATATACGGCAATTAAACGATGAATGATGTGAAACTGCGATCTCTTCGTAGGATATATGGAGTCAGTTCCGATTCCACAATGAAGAGATACACAAAAGTTAGGTAGTAGCGGAAATGTCACGATGATGAAGAAGAGCGTGCTCAGGTGGTTTGGGCACGTCGAAAAAATGAGTAAAGGCAAAATAGATGAAAAGACGAAGCAAGAGTGAGTGGTAAGAAAAGCAGAAGTAAACCTTGTTTTACCTTCAAAAACCTGTATGAAGAGGCTGACAATGGACGGGGCGTGAGAGATCTGCAGAGACTGTAGCATATAACGCTCCATTCTCACTGTCTAATAAAAACGAAATATATTTTGGTCACGTGTTTTATTATTTTATTTAACATACAAAGAAAGCTATGACTAGATTAAAGAAAAAATTATGTTTAATTGACTATCACATATGAACATAGGTGACATTTTCCTAGCATCATAATGTATTGTATGTAATTAATTAGAAAATATTTTGTTCACAGGTTGTGGTTTCGATAGTTCTTCATTGCGTTTAGAAGAGCAGCTTGCAGCGTACGAATCTCGTCTCGACAGGCCGCCCGTGCCCGCCGTGAGTTACCTCCCCGACACCGCCCACTCCCACTCCCCCCACTCCCACATCCACTCCCCGCACTCTCCGCACTCCTCCCACTCCTCACACTCCTCCCACTCGTCTCACTCGCGCCCGCATGCTAACTACTACTGATTAGGCTGTATTGGTATATGAACTAGGTCCTCACTATGGTAGCTAAGACTCAATAAAAGTATAAGATTAGTTTTTTAATTAATTGTTGCCGGAATCAATTAAAAGAAACGATTTCTGACCTTGAAGTCTGCCCCTGCAAATTTTACTAGTTTCGGTGAGATTGATGTTTCTAAATACTATTCTACATCTTCACTCCACTCATTGTAGATTTTTTAAAATGTTTTTATAGGTCTATGGATGTCATGTGTCAATTGTTACGAAAACACCTAGACCTTATTTCAATATCACATATTACATTAGACCACAAATTATAATTATTAAACAAAAAAATAATAATACAACAGTTTGACAGATATAACTAAATAGAACCGTTCTATTCTTATATCCACCTTTACGTATTTATTATGGTTTTTATATAATACAATGAGATTCCTAAAGTATTTATATACATATCATTGTATATTGCATTTCCATAAACACACAGAGACATTCCGATAGTACTGCAGTGTCATTAACATTCCTCCAACCAATATTTAATCTATATCTAATATAATTGTGTGTAGCTTTTGTGTTTTGTGTGTTTTAGTTTGTTTTTCACACTTTGTCTAACAATTAGCTTCTTAACAGTTAAAAATTTTGTATAAAATCTTTAAAAAAAAATTCATAAATAATAATAAGAAAATACTTATATTGAATAAGTTTGATTGTATAGTATAAATAATAAATATTACCAACTATATTGAAATAACAAAGTGCCTTATTCAAGGAGTCTTACATAAAATAATCGGTGCCAATATTATTATGTATAGGTTTTAAGAATCTCTTGAGACAAACATATGGAATTTAACTCCACTAGTCGTTGTAATTCATTTTTTTATAATATTATAATCATATATTTGATATTATACAAAATATGTTGTCATAATTAATTAATATTATATAATTTTATTAATTAAATTATTTTAAACTTGATGTTGGTATCTGTTTAGCAGCTATATTAGATTTAAAATATTGGTCACAAGAGTACGCCAAAGCTAACATAAGTCAATATTTTTTTGCCTTTTTACAGTTTAAATAAATAGTTTTACAATCCTTTTTTTTTAAATTATATGTCATTGTATTCTCGTATTTATTTTAGCTATAATGTTATATTTAAGAATATTATCTGTGGATATTCTTATTAAGAATATTTTCTATATAAGTTAATATGATTAAGTTGTTATTAATTATTAAGTTATAACTAGTTGTTATTGAATCTTTTTTATCTTTTTAAATCAAAGATAAATATATGATGTATTTAATAAAAATTTCCTTGCGATACAAATTTGTGAAGTATTTTGACACATTTGTGTCTTTTATAAAAGCCGTTTTTATGAGGCTTACGATTAAGATCTTATTTTAAGGACAGTGTACGCGATATTTTATTATATGATTTTTGTACTCGATATATTTTTGGACGAAGCATGTTAAATAATAAAAAACATGGTTTTGTTTGTTGTAGTTTTAATAACCGTTCCTAATATTAGAAGCTTTGGAATTTGCGAGAATTAACAGTTTTTATGTGTATTTGGAATCCCGAAATTAAGCACAGATAAAGTAAATTGCATATTTAAAAACTATATTACATTACAAAATGAATGGTTACACGTATGTTGTGAGAACAAACTTTTGCTTTTTTTCTCGTTTTTTCTATTTCGGGAATCCAATTAAAAAGTTTTAAATGCTTTATAACCAAAAATGGCACTGTTTGTGAACGCTCATCGACGTCGTTGCCGTTGCTCCGATATATAAGATCAGCTTCACGATGTACACAGCAGGATAGACAGAGGGAACCTTATGTTAAGACACTCTGTTTCCCATATATCCCGAAGTACGAAATTACACATCAGATAATGATTATATAAAAATAATTTTATTTTATTTCTATACTGACGATAATATTATAAATATTTTTATTCCTAAATATATTTTTATTTATTTATTTTAATCACTAGGAAAATTGATCCGGGGTACGTACTTATTTTTTGCTAATTCTGAACTATTTTTACACGTCTTTTACAGTTACTGAATTATAAATATTCAAAATCCACTTCGTTCATGTTTCAAGAATATCAAAAATATTTTTTTGAGGTTAATCGTGGTGCAGGGGCACGAGCGTGCGTCTGCAAACGTGAGAGGTTGAGGGCTTAATTCCCATTCGAGAATAATGAAATATTTATTGTTTTCATTTCCTCGCTCTGCTAACGAGACCAAGCGCGGAGTTGAGTTCAGCAACTCGACACGCAATGTGGGAAAGTGTCTTCATGGGAACAGACAAAGTTAGACACGTTTCGACTGTGCCACTATTGGCCATAGTTTATATTTAACGTTGATTTCGTTTTACAAAGAAATCAATAAGGATGCTCAATGTAGTATGTACCCTACTGCATATATCTATAGTTCGTATTATAACGGCCATGTTACAACTTTCTTCTGCGTTGCTTCCGTAATGAGGTAAGAGTGGCTGTTTTATTCCTGTTTTTTATTTCTCCGTTGTCAGCTCATTAACTCTGTAATAACACGATTGCTCAAGTGAACCTACGGTTTGTTGTTTTCATTAACGTATTTACAATTGTACGAAATACGAAATTATAAATTATTTTTAAGATATAAAATATAAATTAAATACCTAACAAGAAATTATAGTCAAAATAAAAATAAAAAAATTAGCTTCACGCTATACCTCGCACACATCGATATAAGAAGGGGGAACCTAGTGTTATGACAAGACATTCCATTCTCCACTTTCCGCCAAATTCTGGAGGAATTGCGTGTGTCGCACTTTGCCTCGACACCAGAGCGAAAAAATGAAAATAAAAATATAAATAAATTTTAATAAATATTTAATTTCCACGAGTGATCGAATCGTGGGGATCGTACCTACAACCAGTCGCGTTTACAGTCACACTTAGTGCCCCTACGACGGGCCATTGGAGAAATTATATACCATTCTCACAAAATAGAAATTGTAGGAAAAAATTGTTTAAGTCAAAAGCATAAGATCTTAGTGTGTTCCTATACGTATATTTCAAAAGCTCACAAATGTTGGTTATTAATATTTACATAAAAATATATTTTTTTATATAAACAAATAATATTAGGATGTATAGATAACTCATCACCATTTTAGCGTGGTCTCTGCTGCTTCCCCGGGCTGACTACCGTGGGAGGACGAGCCGGTGGTCGTGGTGAAGAGGCACTACTCTTAGAACGACAAGGCCGAGCGTCTCAACAAACTCGATCGTCCAGCTTGCCACCCCCGCCGTCGGCGCTGCCGCGACCACCGCGCAAGCCGTCCACGCGGAACACAAGATATGATAGACTTGAACACCGAGATGCGAGAAAGGTTAATACTTTTTATACTATACTTTATAGAATCTATATAGAACCAAAATGTAATGAATTATTGTTTATTAATATTATCATTTTTTTCGCTCTGGTATCATGTCAGAAGCGCGGCGTTGAATATCCTCACTCAACACACAATGCCTCAAAGGATTCGGCGTAAATTGGAAAACGGAGTGTCTTTACACTAAGTTTTCTCTTTCTCTATCTTTCTGCTATATGCGGGATACAGCGTAAAGCTGAAAAAAATGAAGTAAATTAGAATGACTTTTTTTAAATAAAAAAAAACTGTTCTTATTTAGTCTGGCATGATTATTTTTTTATTATTATCAACAATTGCATTTATCACTTATGTGTGGAATTTGTAATGGAAACATTATGTACAACAAAGCAACAGAAAGCTACATATATATTATATCTTCACTCTGTATACCACATGGAGCAGGGTAGGCAGAGGGAGCCTAGTGTTAAAATACTTCGCTTACGACTTTCCGCCGAATTCTGGAGACAATGAATGGCATTGCGTATTGTGGTGGAACTCATCGCCGCACTTTGCCCCGTTGCCAGAGCGAAGAAATGAAAATATGAAATATTTAATTTCTTTGAATGGGAATTGAACCCATAACCGGTCGGATTTATAGTCACACGTTTGTGCTCCTGCGCCACAACTGGTCTCAATAGTATGGTTTTTTTTATTACAATTATATTTCTTGCAGGATTCTGACGGCTCAGGCTCCATAGCGTCCACTGCATCACGTAGCTCCCCCTCGCCCTACGACACTGTACGCAAGTTACCTTCTGTCCCTACGTCGGCTTCGTTACCCGCGGCCGAGTCCAGAGAGTCACTGGTCCGCCCTCGAGATTCCAGTCTACCATCACCTTCAAAGCTGGCTGTGTATGCAGCCGCACGTCGTCGATCTGCGGAGTCCGCTAAAGATACTAATAAACGAACACATCACTATCGCATACAATTCTAATATTATTAATTTAGAAACTAATAAAAAGGAACTTTACAACAAAGGGCATCATTAAAATATTTGTGTTATATTGTAGATTTAATTATTAATAATTACTATTTATTATATTGTTGCTCAGATCAGAATAAAAATACAATAAAAATTGTTGAGAGTAGTTAGGTATATAAAAATAAAGGAAGATAAAAATAAGACGGTTGTAAGTAAGGTTTTGTAGATTTCTTTATAAAAAAATATATTAATATTTCATATAGCTTTGTCACATACAGCTTCTTGTATTCATATATCTATTTTATTAAAGACTGACATTACAGATAATAAACTTTAAGTGCTCTTTAATAGGCTTGCTTCTAATTCGGATATACAAAATTAAATTGCATAAAAATAAAACTATAAATACGAACGAAGTATATATAAATATCTATCTATACATACACTATACATATACTTATTACATAATAAGAACCCTTCTTCAATTAATTATCGTGACAATTAAAATTACAAATAAATTATTATCAAGAGAGGAAAAATATTATAAAATTAAAATGGACATTATTTGATCTCTGCATCTATTTCGATAAGAAATTGTTTGTTAGACGATGGTTCAATTAAGCGTGGCTCCGCAACTTATTTTTAAGGGAGCTATGATGAAGAGAAGAGAACATCATGTTCTGTATTAGACCTTTTCTAATGCAAAATTATGATTTTTAATTAAGAAAAGTTTCCTCCATGAAACCATTAAACAGCAAGTAGGTAAACAAATCATAAAAAAGTTACAATTTTTATTGAAAAATATACCATCAAAATATTGTGACCAACGAAACGACGAAACGAAAACTTTAATAGTAAAGTATAAGTACGTAATGGAGAGTTTTTTTAAATATAAAAATAATAGAAGCAATAGTATATAAAAAAAATGGGAACAACAATAAATTCTAATCAGTCATATTGTAATAACTATTATAGTATTGTTTGTTTTTTGTTTGAAAAACATATCTGCTCATTATGTTAATATGAAAATTAATGTTAATGTGAAAATTACTTAAGTGTTGCCAATTTTTAAGAAATAAAATGTGTTATAAAAATATTTGGATAACAAGATTATGTTATTTTTTGAATTATCTTAAAATAAATGGGTGAATAAAATTATACCTTTTCAGCCTTTATGCTATTAAAATCTCTATATCGCCTACTCAAATACGTTCACGTATTTGAGTAGGCGATATAGAGAGTGAAATAAGTAGACTGCTTATCTTAACTGAATTTCAGTAACTCTAAAGTCATTCTGTATTTTCTAATCTTATTTCTTACTTTCATCTCTAATCATCAAGTTGTAAATACATTTTTCATTAAAATGATATTGTTTTTTTTTATTTAATATTGTTTTATTTTAGCTATAGCTAATAGTGATGTGACACGTAAAATTAAAAGAAAGTTGACTACATTATAAAACAAGTACCTATTTAATATTTATGTAGGAAGTCAGCGTTTGTTTTTTATTACAATCTTAACGGCCTTTTTAACGGCCCTGGCCCTTGATGTCAAACGTGAAAACATTTTTAACTAACGTAACTGTATACATACCTGTGTTTGGTGACATTATTAATATGTTCCTCGAATTGCTCTTTTTATTTTAAAATAAAAGGAGAAATGTTAAAGGAAAGTTATATTCATAATTATTTAACAGAGGTTACAGATGTAACTATATGTAAATATGAATAATTAAGAGATAGAAACATTGTTTTAGCGTGACGCTGTTTCTCGCACACAGCAGGGTAGTCAGAGGGAACCTACTGTTAAAACATTCCATTACCCGTTTCCCGCCCAATCGAAATCAGGTGGCATTGCGTGTTGAGTTACGGAACTCAACGCCGCGCTTTGCCTCGACACCAAAGCTAAGAAATGAAAATATTAATTAATATAATTAATATTTCATTTCTCCTAGTGGGAACCGAACCCACAACCTGTCGCGTTTACAGTCACACTTTGTGCCCCTGCGCCACGACTGGCCACATAACCTAAATAAATATAACTACCTACACCTTTTACTATTAAAAAAATATCGAAATATTTAAAACAAAAAATATCAGGTGCGGAAATAAGCAACAAAACCGACGGCCTTGATCCTGACTTTAGATCAAAGGAGATTGAGAACGCGCGACCTCGAAGTACGCTTGCGCAACGCGCCGTGCACTGTATAGTGTATAGTGTATAGTGCAGACGTACTCGCACGGTACCGGGTAAAATATATAAATATAAAAAAGGCGATACAAAGCACTACGGGATTTAATAAGGACCTTAAAGGTATAAGAATATATTAAGCCAATGCTTTAAGGCTTTTACGTATGAATAATGTTATACAGTTGTTTGAGAAACGATAAAAGTGCTAATAACGTTTGGTTATTAGAATTTGTTGTGGCAATGGAAAGGGAATTTAAAACTATGAATTTATCATTATTGTTATAATGCTTAATCCTGTTAATAATACTTCTCCATGCTTTATCATTATGCAATATTTATTCGTCTACAATAATGTTATTATAGATTCGTCTCTACATTAATTCAATTAAAAACTGTTTACATTTACAGTTAATATTTTTTTATAGCTTAATGCTGTGTCCTACATTTAGCGCGGTAGGCAGTGAGCCTGGGAACCTTTAAGATACTTTCGTTTGGTTCCGTTCCCACTATCTGCCGAATTGAGCGAATTCAGCGTCGCGCTTTGCCTCGTCTTCAGAGCGAGAAAATGAAATTTTTAAATATTTCATATCTTCGAGTGGGAATTGAACCCACAACCTGTCGCGTTTACAGTCGCACGTTCGGGCAAGGAGCACATCCCCTTTGCCACGACTGGTCACTATTTTTTATATCAAAAAATAAATTTAAAATGAAACGAACCACTTGCGATATTTTTGATCGTCCAGACGACGATCTAAATATAATCAGATCAATAAGGACAAGGTTGTATGACAATATATTCAAATGTTGATACAGTATCTTACGGTACGTACAGTAATCTGACCTTTGAGACAATTCATTCCAGGGCATGTTGCATCTTGTTAATAATATCTCTGTTCTCCACTTTCTGTCTAATGAGAGATATTACGATTTTGCATATATAATAAAATTTTGCGAAATATAATGAAATTTTCCCATGAAAAAAAAACAATTCAACAACGTGTTTAACTTGTATTTTCAATGGCAATCGCCTAATATGGTCACATATAATTTATTTATCATTTTAATTAATATACTGGTTTTAATTTTTTTTTTGAGGCCAGTCGTGGCGCAGGGGCACAAAGTATACCTGTAAATCGACTGGTTGTGGGTTCGATCCTCACTCTTTTATTTATTTATTTATATTTTCATTTCTTCGCTCTGGTGTCGAGGGGAAAGCGCGGCGTTGAGTTCTACCACTCAACACGCAATGCCTCCAGAAATTGGCGGAAAGTGGGGAACGGAGTGTCTTAACACTAGGTTCCCTCTGCCTACCCTGCTGTGTGCGGGATACAGCGTGAAGCTGGTTTTAATTCTTTGTAAATATTACGTACCTACTTTTAGAAATAAATATCTAATAATAAAATAAAAATGGTTCAAGCATCAAGTGGCCTATCACCTAAAATATTTTTAATATCAAAATGTGTTTAGTACATAATATATGAATGTATTTGTCATTCTGTTACTTTACTTACAGACTGTTTTCATTGAAGATAGAAGATTTAGATTTTAAATGTATTACAATACATAAACATACGCATAAGTTATTTAACAAGAATATTTTCTAATACTACATTACTATAATTTTATTACTTTTTGTGCGTTGATCGGGTTTCGTTTTCAACCATCCGTTACAATGTAGTGATGACAATTATTTATTTATTGATCACTCATCAAATCGAACTGTCGGGGTCGTCTGCATAAGAAACGGACGAAACCGGTTAGCATTTTTGCAATTATAGCCGCTTGGTGGTAGAACTACTGATGAGTTATGATTTTAGCTTTTTTGTGCAAACATTTCCTGATTGAACCTATATTTTTGTTATATGGAAGATATGATATAGACTATATACTTATGGGAAAAACTACTATTGGGGGTATTTATCAATGTAAATTATGTTAGATACCTTTTTTTTATTGATAAACATTGAATAGAACTTAATAAATAATTTTGGAGATAACATTAAAAGATTGTTATCTAAAAATTAATCTTTTAAAGTCCTCGTTCTGAAATAAAAAAATAGTTAATTCCCCATAAATAACTAATTCCCCCGAAGAAATGAAAATATAAATGTAAGAAAGTATTTTATCTCCTCGAGTGGGGATCGAACCCACAACCAGTCGATTTTACAGTCACACTTTGTGCCCCTGCGCCACGACTGGCCTCAACGTTGCAAAAAATATTGCATATAAAATGTTTCTTCGCAAGTAAATCAATAAGTCTGTTCCATCTTGGCGTTTGCCTTTTCTGTAAAGGCCAAAGGTAGCGATATAATGAGCGAGCCGCCCACTATGCACGATCTCATTATTTTACACTAATAAATATATTTCGACATCAGTGGATTGACTGCTTACTTAACCTTCGATTTACTCGTGTTACTCACTGAATGTATACCTACATATATTTCATACTTACTTAGCTTCACGTTGTATCCATGGTGGGGTTGCCATGGAGAACGGAGAGAGAACGGGACGCCAAATGGTCTCTGCATACCACTTTTGCCTCGTCCACTATTATCAATTTCTAATATATGACTTCCGGAGGGTCTCATACTTTTACGTGACCTTCCTCCAGTGTCTTTGATATTGTATTTTCGAAGGTCAGCCGAGGTCTCCCTCTACCTTTCTTACCGCTCACTTTTCCATCATAAACTTTTTTTGCCACTCTCATCATTGATTCGTTCGACGTGCCCAAACCACGTTCTTCTTCATACTCACCGTAACATCCTCGCTAGTACTTGTCATTTTCTCTGTATACATTTGTTGATATTTTCTTTTAATTTGATTAAAAGTTTTTACATATATCTACTTACAAATATATTTAAGGAGTAATATAATTATCAATTGGAAATATACAAATTGAGTTTTGATAGTGTGTAAAAATAATCACAATATAATGACTTGATTGTAAAGTTATATGGAAACCTGCCCTAAGTTTCAATCCGTTGGTTCATGTAGCAATGTTTTAATCACGTAATTTATATGAAAGATTTCGTGCCTTTTGTTAGTCTCGTTTTTTTTTCATTATAATTATATTAAATCAGCTTCACGCTGTATCCCGCACACAGCAATGTAGGCAGAGTGAACCTAGTGTTAAGACACTCCGTTCCCCACTTTCTGCCGAATTCTGGAGGCAATGCGTGTTGAGTGACAGAACTCAACGCCGCGCTTAACCTCGACACCAGAGCTAAGAAATGGAAATATAAATTTAAGTAAATATTTCATCTCCTCGAGTGGGGATCGAACCCCCAACCAGTCGGTTTTACAGTCACACCTCGTGCCGCTGCGCCACGACTGACCTCTAATATAATTATATTAGTGTTCGCTTTTAACCAATTATAAGACAATTGTATTGTTGTTTATAACATTACACTTTATGGTTGCAAATTATGACCAAAACAAATACATTACACAAATTAAGTATCCTAACCTAAGTAACGGACAAACGAAAATCTAAAATTGTGCAGAAACAAATTGAGCAGCGAGACTGTAAATCGATTCCTCTTGACCTAAATCCGACGGGTCAAAGCCATGTCGCAGCTGGAATGACAATGCCGGTGTTTGAAATGCGTCAAAACAAACAATTGTGATTTTTAGACACAACAACAACACCATATAGACTTTGTGGAAAAATGGAATATTTTAGTATAAGTAAAGAATATCATTGATTCTATGAATCAGCTTCACGCTGCATACCGCTCACAGCAGGGTCTAGGCAGAGGCAACCTAGTGTTAAGACACTCCGTTCTTCACTTTCAGCCGAGTTTTCAAGACATTGCGTGTTGAGTAACGGAACTCAACGCCACGTTTCGGTTCGACACCAGAGCTAAGAAATTAAAATATAAATGTAAATAATTAAATTTCCTCGAGTGGAGATCGAATCCACAACCAGTCGATTTTACAGTCACATTTTGTGCCCCTGCGCCACGACTGGCTCCAATTCTATGCACAAGTATCTAAGAAAATATATAGTCCATTTTATATCTTTCGAGTAATAATCATATTTAATAATAATTTGGGATGTTTTAAGCAATAACAGTCCTAATAGACAGCGATAATACGCTTCCACTTACTTTATTGGCATTATTCAAATGCTTGCATTATATAGGAAGACTATAGATAAGCCAAACGCGGAAGCCTTGCTGGAGCCAGTGTGTGGTGCACTTGTTCGGTTTTATATAGAATAACAAGGTGTAAACACGCGAGTGTATTAGTCATGTATGGCTATAAAGTTATAATATTTTTTGACTTTATATAAAGATACAAACAATGTTGAATTTATTATATCCTACTAATATTATAAATGCGAAAGTTTGTGAGTATGTATGGATGTTTGTTACTCTTTCACGCGAATACTACTGAACCGATTACGATGAAATTTGGTATGTAGGTAGCTGAAGACCCAGAATAACATATATGCTACTTTTTATCCCGAAGTTCCCGCGGGATTGATTCCTAATTGAAAATAGATACATTTATCGCTTCTGAAAACTGAATACGTGATCTCAGAGTCAAATCTTGAAGGTAGAAGACCTACATTTGGACACGCCATGTTTTTCTCATGTCAGCTCTATGTGGCTTGCTTACGTGTTTTCAAAGCGAAAAATCTGCATATTTATGCTGAAGGAAAAAAATCGTTAAATGTAGTTTATAGGAGCATACTGCAGTAGCTACCAATAGTTTATAATAGCTTTGCAATACTTAATAACCATATTTCTTATGTTGATAACATTGTTACGTTATCATAGGGTTTCCACGCGGACGAAGTCGCGGGCGACCTCTAGTTTATAATAAAATAATGTATATGTATATACAGATCATATGAAGATGACGCTGCTTGATAAAGCTGCTTATTATAGTGATCGTGCGCCGGGTCGGCTGCTTACTACCTGCTGGCGCGCACGTGTCTACACAAAACATATCACGATGCATTATTATCGTTGTTTTAAAACATTTTAAGACATAACTTAGTTATATTAGGTATACTGAATACCTAATGTTTTTTTCCCAATTCTAGGCTAAAATAAAATTTCCCTTTTCACTAATATTCATTTTTAAGGGAGGAAAGTGACATATATCAGTAGTTCTTTAAAGCCACAACACTTTGTTTATAACTTTCTAAAACTTTAATGAAAAATTAAAATATATATTTTTTAAGTGATTTTGGAAAATGTAAAGTGTATATGCATGTATATACTCGTAAATATTCATTTTGACTTATAAGCGATTATGCTTCGGTTTGTTTCAAAAGTTTATCGGAGGGTCACGTGCGCTACTTGCCAGATTTAAGAAGTGTCAAATTGCTCATCGTCACGCTCTTTACTTCTCAGTCCATTCTCTGGATTCTTCTAATCTTAGCTATGTAGGTGCTGATTACATTTTTTAAGAACTCCCAGTGGTTGTTGTTCACATGGAAATAGACGAGACCACACCATAGGTTGGAAAAATGAAACGAAAATAGTAAGATAAGAAAATAATGATATTTGCGACTTTGGAGAAAAGGTGAAAAGGGCTACTTTAAAAACGAAACTAGGTAGAGCGAGGCAACACAAGACAAAATTTTTCTAAAGAGCATAATTGTTCCTTTTACTTGGCGCTTGTCAATATTAATTTGCTTCTTTGGGTTTTGTGTCTAAAGTCCTAAGTATCTAATTATTTTGGCGGTAACCAAAGGTGGCTAAACCATAGAAAAAACTGTTTCGCTCCTAATAGACAAAAGTTTTTGAAAGTTTTCTGTTTTTTGAAATATTAAGAACTCTACAGAACTTTTAACTCTTGACATAATGCCACCATTCGATTTTAAAAGTATAATCGATAAACGTTTATCGGTATAATTATGTATAATCGATTTATTCCGACAAACCAACATGTTTAAATCATCATCAAGAAGCAGGATTAAAGGAAAAAAATTATCGCGTCCATATCAAATTATCGTGTAGCATGTTAAGAGTTTATCGTTGCTATGGAACCATAAAACCGTTTTATATTAAACTGGTTATTTTCTCGAAAAGTGAAACAATGAAATGGATAACCGTAACGTAACAGTAAAACCGAGTGAACAAAAATAAATGGACAGAGACAACGGCGCGCGCGCAGTTGCGTCCGCGACTCGCATGCTAACCCAATTCTTGCGCTATCGGCTTTCACGGCGTTGCGTCACGCGAGCTGCGACTCCGACCGAGCCGGAGATGCGAGCTGCTGCCTATAATATTATGTAATTAATTTCAGCTTCCACTCCACCTATTAACTGTTCACTGAGTTCCGTTATGACTATCGCCTGAGATTAGAAAACAATTATTCATAATTAAATTTAATTGCAACGTAACAACAATTATATATTTTTTTATTTTGAGATTTTTACATTATAAGTTTGTAATATTATTAAAAATATGTAAATTCTTTAGAATGTTATAATAAGCTTTATAAGAGTCAACAATTCTTTGTTGAAGAAATTTTGACTGTATTTTTAACACTTCCTGTTGAATCTATAATTCGACATTATTTTTTTATTTGAGATGTGAATTCTAGACTGTTATTATAATATAAAAAACAGAAGTGAAATATATTTAAAAAAACGCTACTAAATTTACAAAATACTAATTTATTTATTGAAAATCAAAACAATTATTAACTAGGGGTCGCAAGCTGGGATCCCGTGATTCAAATATACCGGGATACCGGACCATAAATAAGTCTCAAAAATATCGGATTAAATTTTTACAATATCCGGGATTTATGATATTTTCGATTTTTACTAAAATTAAAGTGTAAACACAATTGGTGTAAACATGCCTGCAATTTAATTCAAGCTTCTTAAGGATATACAATAGTTGTTCTATACACTACATAATAGCACGAGATCGCGAGGAACGAGCTTAAAAGAACTTCCAAGAATTTACATTGTTTGTGTTTAAAATATTAGAGAATATGATACGTTTGTGACCTTAACACCTCTTTGAAACTTTTAATTCTTCTTCTTTTTCTTGGCATTAATCCCGCCATATAATGCCATGGTCTGCCTTCTTGCTCAACCTACTCCACTTTGCACGGTCTTTAACATTCTCGATTAGTCCATTGTCCTGTGTAATGTAATCCAACCAGCGCTTCCTTGGGCGTCCAGGATGTCTCACTCCAGGGACAGACACAGCAAGGCACTTCCAGGCGAGATAGTGCTGGCCAACATTCGCTTCCGTGTATAAGATGTGGTCAGATGATGCTCATGTCTCGCTATCATGCCAGGCAGCGCTTATCCTGGCTTGGGCATCACAATCTCTATCTCTCCTTTACACAGGCAGGACTGCAACATGCCAAGATATTTTGCTTTATCTTGGGACGTGCCAGTTTGTATATGAGCTTCTGGTGATAAACTCTCACTGCGTGCTCTGGTTATAGGTCTTTTACTGGCATGTTTCGCTACTATGTCTATCTTGAGGAGAGTTGGATTATTGCCATTCTTTTAATGCTTTTCATTAATCATCTTTTGCATCTTGTGATTCCACCACCATGTCTCTCTGTCGATGACATGTCCTTCCTTCGAAACGCCAAGAACTGGCCTGTCTGCCGCAATGATTGCCGAGTGGGCTAAATCCCAAACATCCTGAGCAGTCTCAGTGTTAATCGAAACATTTCGACTTTTCACCTCCGCCAGGAAGATATTCGGACTGCATCTCGGTCCATTATACGCCCAATATCAATATTAAAGATATATGAAACAATCTAAGATTGACGTTGGAGATAGGTTATTAATATTGGGCGTTAGTAACCACCACTTGATCCAAGGCCTACGTTCCTCAGCTACTTTATTTTTCAGAGTGACGTTAAAGTTACAAGAACAAGAAGACAATGTTGAGCCGTCAGGCTTTCACCTGGAATGACCTACAGTTAGTTACCCGACATATTTGCCCCGTCTGGTCAACAAGTAGTGAATTGTGTAGGACCTACTTTTATACGTGATAACTTGCTGAGGATTATTTTGGAAGAGCGTATTCACGGCGGCTAGGTCAGACGCAATATAGGTTCTTAGTTATTTTCTTCCTCTGTGTTGCAAAGACCGTCACCAAGACCTTCTTGAACACGTTCATAAGGCTCAGCAGCCTTACCGACGGTCCTCGGCAAGTCCCCCCAACTAAGACCACTTCGGTAGTCGGTAGTTTAATTAAGTTAATAAACACTTTGATGTCTTTTTAAGGCAAGATTGCACAGAGATAACACACAGAGATAACAAGTGTTGTGCGGATTGGTAAAAGTTTAATCTTTCTCTTTCTCTCTCTCCAATGTTTATTAATAAATGTTAGACTAAACTGATTTATCATTAAACTGGTTTATAATAATTAGAAAATTTATTATTTAGTAAATATTACTTAGTTTACTATTTCCCTGAAAATAGCCACCTAAATTAAGTCTACAAATAAGAAGAGGCTTGAAAAAATACAAATTTTGTCAAATCCCAAAAACATCGAAAATACCGGTTTTGTTTGAATGGTCCGATATTGCGACCCCTATTATTAACACCAATTTTAATAAGTAGAAACTAAAATAAAACACCAATTATATTCAAAATTTTACACATGTACTTACCCCAGTGTTAATTATAGCAGCTTACATCGACTACGACCGATGCAAGTGAACGTTAGCAATAAAAATATCGTTTTGGCTTTTTTTTGACTTGGCTATACTGATGTTGACCTGGGATGATCTTTACAGCGTCACCGGGTGGGGAGAGGCGAGAGTAGCTCGCCCCTGAGGAAAACGTACGAGCTTCGATGGACGCTCGGGTTAGCGATAGCATGGGAATACCCTGCGTACACTGATCAACGATTTTGATCGTTGGACCCGTGGCGTCGAGGCGCTGACGTTCCGTGAGATAGGACTGGCCTCGTCGCCTCTTACGGAGAGTGAGACTGATACATACAACCTATGTACTGGACGTTTGCGGCTGTGATTGGATCGTCGGGATCTAAAAGGGCGCTGCTAGGGCGTCGAAGAAGCGGGTGTGGATGAGGAGCGTACTTACACGTTTCGACAATTAGTGGGTTGAAGTGGGATCTGGACGCTCGTAGTAGTACTTGGCTAGGCGTTTGCGGAATTCCTTTAACGATTCTAATTAGAAATCTTTGTCCACGTAGGTCCACGTTGTGTACGTACCATGGGCATCAGGATGCCATACGGAGGAACCCTTCTGGCTCAAATCAGTAGACGACGTTGTTGTAGAGTAGGTACTCTCCTATTTATATACCAATTACGCAAATTATATTTTTAAATAGATGAGTAAATACTACTTACTTTGTAAAATTTTTAAATATCATAATTTGAATACTTTTCACGACTAGGTCAAGATACAAACAATCACGCGGTTGCCAAATGTTTCATGCAAAAATTCAGCAGACATTGATTGTTGCAAATGCGGAAATAGGTTGTTCAAAATTGTTTCTTAAAAATAATAACTAAAATATAAATAATAATTAATAAAAATTATCGTGTGTTTTTTTATTTCGATGAGAAAAAAACAAGCTACATTTACTGCAAATTCGACAAACGAAATACTTTACATTGATATAACGCTTTTTTTTCTATAAACCGATTGAAAAAAAACGAAAGATATTAAAATAACAAGAACGCAGAGCGGTGCAAAAAGTATAACATTTTTTTTTTTTTTTTACGAGCTACACTCTCGTTACATTGATTTATACATAAATATAAATAAAATGACAAATATAGATAAATACATACATAAATACATACATACATACACAAATACATACATAGATACATACATACATAGATACATACATACATATACACATACATACACATTCATACATAAACTAAGCGTATATATATCCGTTTATGGACTCTGTTCCAGGTAGTGATGTTTAAGACGGCTTTTAAATGCTCCAACCGTCTGAGATTTTCTAATACTCAGTGGCAGCTCATTCCACAGCTTTACTGTCTTGACAGTAAAGGAGTCA
>JAATLQ010035605.1:0-85067 GCA_013421005.1 Heliconius erato x Heliconius himera
AGTATCGATACTATCGATAGTATCGATGTCTTTCTGATTTGGAGATACGATACTATCGATAATATCGATAGCATTGCATTTGTCCGATAGTATTGTACCCTTTTGAACTATCGATATTTTCGATACTATCTCTTTAATCGATACTATCGATTTTAATATCGATAGTCCTTCTATCGGACTACTATCGATAGAATATCGAATTCCGATCGATAGTCCACTATCGATCGGCAACACTAATTTCTTTTATTCAAGAAAATTTGCTGTGCAGTCATTTTAATGTCAAATCGTAGATTGAAGCGATGACGATAAATAAATTTAGTAACGCTTTGTGTTTACTTTTACATTATGTATTATTGAATTGTTTGTTATAGTCTGTCGCCAACGTCCATACCACGTTGAACACACCGGTTCTCGTCCGATCACCGAAGTTAAGCAACGTCGGGCGCGGTCAGTACTTGGATGGGTGACCGCCTGGGAACACCGCGTGCCGTTGGCTTTTTGCTATATATAATTTTTTGAATAAATATTTTCTACTTTATGACTATCCTTTTAAAAGATGGTATGATAAAATAAATACATATTACCAAAAATATGCGACATATTCGAACTCTGCGGACTTTACGTCACTAATTGTTTCAATCTATCAACAATTTTTTTTTGCCAGAATAAAGTTGTTAGTGATCGAAATTTATACATGTAATGTTTATAAACTTAAAACATTTACTTAGAAGAAAGTCCTTTAAAATATGTAATTCATTATTTAGTAAGAAACAAATACAATTGTTTAATCATTAAACTTGGCAATTATAAGTAATTTAGGTGACAATAACATTATATCGCTTAGCCGGGATAAAACGAAAGCTACCGACATTGCTCGAAGAATTACTCAGCTCAAGTGGCAGTGGGTGGGAAACATAGTGAGGAGAAAGGATGGCCGTTGGGGCGGAAAGGTTCTCTATTTGATCAAGGTTGTGGGAAGCCACTGGATGCAGGCAGCGCAGGACAGATTGGTGTGGAGATCCTGGGAGAGGGCCTATGTCCATCAGTGGGTTTAGAAAGACTGATATGACGGTAATGAGCCGGGCTGATGATGAAGTTCAGGCTCACATAATTTGCAGCTCCGAACATTTTATACCACTTGTAGCACTTGGTATACCAAGCCAAGCAAAAGCGTATTTTGTAGTTTCCTTTAATATTTATTTTGTTAATCTAATAGGAAAATGTGGTAGCGGTTATCGAATAATGAAGAGAACAAGACACAATTGAAATTATTTCTCTTTCTTTTAGAAACGAAGTTACATAGAAGTTATATTTGATAAAGACTCACAATAAAGACTCTTCAAAAAAGTGTTTTATTAGACATTACATTTATGTATGGTTTTCGATCAAAAGTAACAATAAAACGTTGATAGATTTGAGAAAAAATTGTGATGTAGAGACGGTAGAGTTCAGAGAAGAAGCTTATTTTTGGTAAAATGTATTTACTTAATCATACCATCTTTAAAAAGTATAGTCATACAGTAGAACATATTAATTTAAAAAATTATAGCAAAAAGCCAACGGCACGCGGTGTTCCCAGGCGGTCACCCATCCAAGTACTGACCGCGCCCGACGTTGCTTAACTTCGGTGATCGGACGAGAACCGGTGTGTTCAACGTGGTATGGACGTTGGCGAAAAATTGTTTCAAAGATCCGAACACTATATAAAAAAAATGTCTATAGTTTGAATATATCTATGATAAAATTACGTAGGGAAAGAAATATGAAATCTCAAATGGTATACGAACTGGACAGATTAGAAGGCAAAATTATTTTGTATACCTATTATTTGTTTTATACCTATAAATTTTGCTTGTATGAATCTGGGCCATATTAGATTTTTAATTATCGCACTCTTTAATTTAATAATGTAAATAAACTATTACGAATAATAAAATTCCGTGTCAAATCTGACACGAAGAACGGAAGTGACTTCCAGAGCAAAGAAATGGAAATATAAATTTAAATAAATGTTTAATTTCCTCGAGTGAGGATCGAATCCACAACCAGTCGCGTTTACAGTCACACTTTGTGCCCCAGCGGTGCGACTGGCTTCTAATATTTTTCCAAATCAAAACAATTCTAATATTACAGGGGCAGTACCTATGATGTGCTTGGTTGCCCAGCTTCTATTTATGTAACGTAACAAACCATAGTATAAGTGGAAGTGGAGCAAATTGATCTTTCATACTATATCTATTTAAAAATAATATATAGTTTAATTAACAACTAGCGACATAAAAGTGGCTTCGCCCGCATAAACTTATTAGTCTATATGTTGTTCTGATGTATAAACTATATTACTGTAAAATTTTATCTAATCCGTTCAGTAGTTTTTGTGTGACAGTGGAACATCCATCCTCTCAAACTTTTATATTTATATTACCTATATTATTATTGTTAATAAGTAGAATACTATTGAAGGCAGTACGCTGAATAGTAGGGTAATAGAGTAGTGTGGTCAAGGCACACCTAATAAACAGGATGTTAATAGGCTCAAAATCCAATAGAAAAAAAAAAATAAAATTTTTTTGGTTTCGTTTTCTCCACATAATCAAAGCTAAATAAGTAGATATTGGATAAAGAAATTTATCACAATGACCTGCGAAATTGTGAAAAATACTATAAAAATATATAGAGGCAGAGGATAAATAAATAGAGGCCGGTCGTGGCGCAGCGGCACGAGGTGTGACTGTAAAACCGACTGGTTGTGGGTTCGATCCCCACTTGAGGAGATGAAATATTTACTTAAATTTATATTTCCATTTCTTCGCTCTGGTGTCTGTGCGCGGCGTTGAGTTCTGCCACTGAACACGCAATGCCTCCAGAATTCGGCAGAAAGTGGGGAACGGAGTGTCTTAACACTAGGTTCCCTCTGCCTACCCTGCTGTGTGCGGGATACAGCGTGAAGCTGATTTATTTTATTTTATTTACTATAAAAATAAAAGTTTTTTTTGGCTTCTCGCTGTATGCCACGTATTGCAGAGCAGGAAGGGGGAACTTAGTGTCCAGATTTACCATTCACCGTACTCATAAAACTATTTAAAAACACTATCAGTCAGACATATAATAACTAATTAATACACGATTAGTCTATCAATTTTAATTTCTATGCGCTGATATCAATCTTCGTTCTTAATACCGCAATCTATTAGGGACTTTTTCATACAAAACAATATTAATATTACTAAATCGTTTCCGTTTATTTCTGTTATTGTACTTAAATAGTCATTAGGTGTTATGTTATTGTTGAATCATTCTCATATGGCTTTATTTCAGGTTCTTACCCCTGGTAATAGGGCGTCTCATAACTCTGTAATATATGTTGTTTTATTTAAATCATAATATAATTTTTTTTTAATTCAATCTAATCAGCTTCGCGCTGTATCCCGCACTGTTAAGACACTCCGTTCCCACTTTCCGCCAAATTCTGAAGGCATTGCGTGCTGAGTGGCGGAACTCCGCGCCTTGCCTCGTCATCAGAGCGAAGAAATGAAAATATAAATGTAAATAAATATTTCACTTCCTCGAGTAGGGATCGAACCCACAACCAGTCGATTTTACAGTCACACTTTGTGCCTCTGCGCCACAAACGGCTCAAATCATAATATATATTTTTGGAAATCTGTTCGAATTAAATTTGTGCCTTTTGTAGATATACTAAATTTTAAGAAAAAATAAATCTGTCTGTTATTACTAAAATACGTACATATTTTAATATATTTACTATGTGCATATGTATATGTAAATATATAATTAGAGAATTTTTATTATACTTAATTTTTTCTATACACGCATATTTTTTATATTGCAATAGTAATAGGTTTCTTGTTTAAGAGAATAAGCATTGTATGTTTTTGTATAAGTATATAAAAAATCAAAATTAAATCAGCTTCACGCTGTATCCCGCACATAGCAGGGTAAGCAGAGGGAACCTAACGTTAAGACACTCCGTTCCCCACTTTCTGCCGAATTCTGGAGGCATTGCGTGTTGAGTGGCAGAACTCAACGCCGCGCTTAACCTCGACACCAGAGCGAAGAAATGGAAATATAAATTTAAGTAAATATTTCATCTCCTCGAGTGGGGATCGAACCCACAACCAGTCGGTTTTACAGTCACACTTCGTGCCGCTATGCCACGACTAGCCTCAAGTATATAACATTTATGTATTAATAAAAAAATGACCTTTTTTATATATACTAATTTTATTGTCACCCAACTTTCACATCAACAACTCGGTTCACTTTTAGGTCAAGTGCTTTTAAACTGTATATAATCAAAGTCCTTAGTGGTTTTCAATAGCCATTGACATGAGCGTATCTAGACATATTTTCATTTCCTGGACTTTACCTTTATCATGTTCGTGTAAAAATGTTATCTTTTTGATTTTCCACATAAATATTTTTATAAGCAAAATTTTATGGTGGACACCAGACTATTCTGGGGTAGGCACGGACCACCTGGACCCTTCCTGTTCGGACGTCCATGGCTATTGATTACCTAAAGTTAATCTTTCTTTCATAAATCTAGAAAAAAATATTTTCGTAATATTAATTAATTTCTATTCGAATATAATATATGTACTAGATATACTTAATAGTTTTCACTCATTTAGATGTATTTTTTCATCTGATGTACTTCGTAGACTAGTTGGTGGCCTCAGTCGTTGAAATCTTTCTCTAATTATATTACTGACGGTCATAACATTTTGTTATTTGTAGATTCCTAATTTCAAATGGTAATTAAAAAAGTGCCATTTGTATAGTGATTTTTAATTCCTTCATCTGACGTGGTCCTCCTTCACTCGAAACACTGTCTATTTGCGCGGAAAATTCGCAATGGAGTGTTTTGACACTAGGTTCTTTTTGCCACAGCTATGTGTGGGATACAAGATGACACGAATCTTAATTTACAAGTTTTTGTAGGCAAAAATAAATATTATTAATAAGTACATATTTCAACTTATACTTAATATAACGCGTTTTTTCATATCTATTGAGTATAGGCAAATATTGAATCATATTTTAAAGGTGACCTGAAATCTATAAGGGTATTTGGTGAAGGACTCGCGTACTTCCCCGCCCGCCTATCGTATTATTACCCTGTAGGTACTTCGAATGTTATCTTATATTGTTAGATGCAATATTTCGAAATTAATATTATTTATCTTATGTAGTAAAATGGCAATATAATACAATATTAAACCCAAAATTATTGACGGTATTAATAAAAATATTGTAAAATACGGACAGATAAACAGACAATTTAGGGTTCGGTTTTCTATCATTCGACTATGGAATAATGAAACGGATATCTTTTTATTAGAATTTCTGAAAGCGGAGTTTTAACGGCGTTTCAATGTAAATTTTCTTGAAAAATTAAATTTTGAAAAAGTTATAACTAAACTAAATACGTATTACATAAAGAACGATGGCTCAGATAATGACGAGAAAATAAAAACCATAAAAAATATATTGAAGAATGAATGGGTACCGACTGTTAGATACTCTAAACTAATAATGTAAGCTTGTATTTTCCTTTTAGTTAAAATTTTTATGCAGTCATTTTTTCGTTGGTTTATATTTAAATTATTCTATATTATTTTCTATAGAGTATATGTTGCTTGATCTGTACGTATAATAATTTCAGCGTAGCTTGGAGACGTACGGCTTACTGATCAGAGCGCTTAGATGGCTTCCAAGAAGCGTGGGATTAAATCCCGCTACCTTCAATTTTTTATGCGTTTTACAAATAATTGTAAATCTATACCTATAAACTTATCTGTATTTGATAATATTGTCTTTCATAGAATATGAGGTAAAAATACTAGACTATATTTTAAAAATATTATTACATTATGATTTAAATTATTAATGTGGAATATACAAATGCCTAGTAATTTGACTGATATGGAAATTCTGTTTAGACAAGCATTTTCATGAGTTATTCTTATATCGGAAGCATATTTTGATAATAATAAAAGAAGTTCAGCTTCACGCTGTATCCCGCACACTGCAGGGTAGACAGAGGAAACCTAGTGTTAAGACACTCCGTTCCCCACTTTCTGCCGAATTCTGGAGGCATTGCGTGTTGAGTGGCAGAACTCAACGTCGCGTTTGTCCTCGACACCAGAGCGAAGAAATGGAAATATAAATTTAAGTAAATATTATAAGAGAAGTTTAGTAAAATTATTTAAATAATTTGGTAATAAATATAACCTATTAATTCATGATAAAGAATTATATATCTTTTAATAAGGTAAATGGTAATAAATCACTAAAATAAAAAGAGGAGATAACATTTTATTGAGACTTATAAGATTATTTTGTTTACAATATATAATTTCGCACTCGTCGTCACAGTCGTTACGGTTCCATGGTGTAATGGTTAGCACTCTGGACTTTGAATCCAGCGATCCGAGTTCAAATCTCGGTGGAACCTAACTTTTTTTAAATTTTGTCTTTATGCCGCATGTCAGGTAGGCAAAGAGATAGTGGTGTCAAGATAGTTTTCTCCGTTTTAGGTATATAATTTTTTTTCTTCAAATTTTCCATTTTTGTAAGGCTCAGAATCGAAGACACTAATATTTTTATTAACTTGGTCACAATAGATTTTTTTATATACATTTATTTATGGATACATATTTATTTCGTAGAAAACGCGACGGTTATGGTTTCTATTCCCATCTCCAAGAATAATAAATTTAATATGTTCACCTCCTCGCTCTGGTAATGAGGCAGAGAGTGGTGTTGAGTTTCGCCATTCAACAAGCAATGCTTTAAGAATTCGGCGGAAAGTGGAGTACGGAAGTGTCTTAATGGGAACAGAATGTTTTATCACAAAAAAAGATCGTTTTACATCTCGTTATCTGTGACCAAAATACTTTATTAGTAACATATAAGTTTTTGAGGCCAGTCGTGGCTCAGGGGCACAAAGTGAGCCTGTAAATCGACTGGTTGTGGGTGCGATCCTCACTCGAAGAGGTGAAATATTTATTTACAACTTTTCTTCGCTCTGGTGTCGAGGGGAAAGCGTTGAGTTCCTCCACTCAACACGCAATGCCTACAGAAATTGGCGGAAAGTCGGGAACGGAGTGTCTTAAAACTAGGTTCCCTCTGACTAGATAAAATTTTTTAAAATATATTTATTCTTTTTAAATCTACAATCGCCAACGTCCATACCACGTTGAACACACCGGTTCTCGTCCGATCACCGAAGTTAAGCAACGTCGGGCGCGGTCAGTACTTGGATGGGTGACCGCCTGGGAACACCGCGTGTCGTTGGCTTTTTTTCTACTTTGTAGAAACATTTGTTATTTTTTATATTGCAGGAATCTATGTTTTAGAAATCAAATATTTGATAACTGGAATCCTAATTTAATGTGAAATAATATATTTTATCTTACGATTCTGATAACAAGACTATAATATCAATTATCAAGTTTTATACATATTCATATTACCCTAAACTTACTTTTTTTACTTTCCTGTAAGAGCAAGACTTTGGGAGCAATGATGGGAACAAGATTTTGGGAATCAATGAAGTATAAATACTACTTCTTTGTTTATTTGATTCTCAAAACCACATAGTCATAAGAAAGTGCCAAGCCTAGTGATACGTCACACTCGACGAATCCGAATACCGTAATTTCGAGAAAGAGACCAATAAATATATATTTTTGGATGTATTTTTTATAAAAAATATATTTTTAAAAATGTAAAATTTATTTCTATTATGTAATAAAAATATATATTTTAAATTAACAGTTCAAATTACTATGATATTTACTAATAAGTGCAATTCATAGACTAGAACTATATACTCTTTAGTTGTGTTATATATGTAAAGAGGTATACCGTACACAGAGGCCGCCGTGTCTTTTAGCGCTTCGTTCCCTCTGGTTGAGATGAAGCGTGAAACTAAAAAAAAAACAGTAATATGGGGGCTAGGCACACGAATTCGCGACATTACTTGAAAATGGCTTAATATTTGATTTTTCTGCCTTTTCCTCTAAACGAAAGAAATACGTAAAGCCTAAACAACTGTCAAACAAAATTTAAGCGTTTACTATTAAAAATAAGTACATTAAAAAAAAAGATTTGATCGACCACACCCGTGCAACCTGTCAAATAGGACCTTCCACGTCAAAAGTCCCGTTAACCCACTAAGGCCGTGCCTCTCTCTTGGGCATCATAGGTTTTAATGAAAAAGCATCAAATTTCATAATTGACTGGAGCTCACCCCGCCCCTGTCTTGTGGGAGTCGCAATTTATTAATCAGAAATAATAATTCACGGGTAATGTTGGCGACGCGATGTGGACAGCGATAAGTAGTGCTTGTTGGAAGGGTTGTGGCGGGTTGCACGTATTTTTTGGTATTTTTCTTTTTTTTTAAATGTTTTTAGGCAATGGGGTTGAAATTTTGAAATGTCGGTAGAACATAAACCATATACCTAATATAGATTATTTTTAAATTATTATATTTATTACCCTATAATAATAATAACATAAAATATTTTATTGATATTTATAATAGTTTATTCAGTTTTTTCGACCTTATTCTATATATGACATACATTTTTTTTATACTTAGACACAATTTTTTTACTAATATAAAATTAAATTTCATGTTTGGTCACTACATTCGTTGGTTTTTATCACAATAAAAATTTAAATAGAATTTTTAAAAAGATAGTTTTCAGAAACTTGTTTATATTAACCACTATTTTTGAAAATTCTGTGTAAAGAGCGGTGTATTATATTCAAGGAAGTTCTAATTTTATTTCTTACCGTAAATTATTAATGTGTTCGCGTAAATCGGCTTTTTATATTTATCGTCATCCGTTGTGTCGTTGCCAAATTCTCAACGAATAGATGTATCTTCTCTAATCTTTAGTAGAATTTCCAGAGAAGCATATAAAATATCAAGATATTTTTTTCTATGAAACATATTTGCTAAGAAGCTATTAATATAATTTACAGTTTTACGTTTTATGTTTGATTAAAAGTTATGTCTTCTAATGAAATCTGAAGGAAACTTGATATACATTAAATATTTATATTTCGACGAACATTTTTGGCAATATTATTTTTAATAACTTTATTTTGTTTGTCTATCTCGTTATAACATTAGAGAATGTGTATAAAAAAATGCATTCATTTAATTTTTTATAGCATAATTTTGAGAAGCAATATTTGCTAACACTATTTTATAAGGAGTTGTTTGTTTTAGTTTCTAATGCTTAATTTCATTTCAATAACGATTAAAAATCAGTAAACAGCTTAAATTGACGATCTTACATAATAATGTAAGATCGTCAATTTAAGCTGTTTTGATTCTGTCTAATAAGACAGAATTTTGATATTATTA
This sequence comes from Heliconius erato x Heliconius himera, assembly GCA_013421005.1. Taxonomy (NCBI): domain Eukaryota; kingdom Metazoa; phylum Arthropoda; class Insecta; order Lepidoptera; family Nymphalidae; genus Heliconius; species Heliconius erato x Heliconius himera. Next base: position 9,410 of record JAATLQ010035605.1, read on the forward strand.
TTCATTATTATCATAGAGAATTCTATAATAATTGTTTTTTAAATAAAATATTTTGACTTCTTACTGGCGTATAATATTTAACCATCAAAAAGCATTAAACTACGTTCCACAGGTTAAACTAAAGTTTCAACAGTGTTGCCCACAACATAGATTTCAACGGACACGCCACTTGTCCCTTGGCACTGTCAGTGCAAGAGTTAGAATTTTTAATTAAACTAATCAGTTAATTCGTCAAGGCGCGGTTGAATACCCAAATGCTCTATACAGGTAACTATTATACAACAGGTAGTTTTTATATGCTAGAAAGTTTGAAATTCTTTACTCTTGGGAATATCGTGCCCGAGGACGGTAAAAGAGGTTGTATATATAATTAGGTCACATTTGCCAGGATTTTTTATATGTATTTTTTTTATTTATTGCTTCTGATGTGTAGATTATAATGTATTTTTGTGAAATTGAGATTTGGCTAACATCGTACAGGTGAATCTGATAATAGTTATGATTTAGATTTGGATTTCTATATCATAATAATGTTTTTCTATCTATTTTTATTTTCTTTCCTCTAATAGTGTGCTTCATCCTTGTTACTTTCCACATGAACTCAGGACATTGGTGACGGAATTCAACATTGTGTTTGTGAACGAACATAATTAAGAGTGGTAGCTATCCAGCGTTCAGAGGACAGTTTTCATAATTTATGTTTTAAACCGTAAAGATACAGATAATAATTTTCTTTTTTATATTTTTTTATTTATTTTACATACAAACAATCAATTGACAGACAAATTGAGTTTGATGCTCGCCAACGTCCATACCACGTTGAACACACCGGTTCTCGTCCGATCACCGAAGTTAAGCAACGTCGGGCGCGGTCAGTACTTGGATGGGTGACCGCCTGGGAACACCGCGTGCCGTTGGCTTTTTGCTGTTTTTTGTTATATATTATTACTAATGTTAGTCAAACGTTTTATTTCTCTTTTAATTATTATTTTTTAATTTACATAGTGATACCATGCCAAGCCAAGTTCAATCCAAGAAGAAACTGGCAACGCAGCAAAGTAGTGCCCCGGTGTAATAATCCTTAATTATACCATTTAATTCCAGTCCGATCGACTGCCGTAAGCCGAGGTCCGTGCCCTGCAGAGGACGTCCCTACCGCCGTCGACATCCTCTCCAGCAGCCACGTAGTGTTTGTAATTCTTTGAGGACAGTGTACCCTCTTTTCTACCGACCCGGTGTTGATATAAAAGCTAGGAAGGTTAGCCTTATTAGTTTTTATATCGAAACCATTAACCTCAATTTCGAAACGAAACCATTTGATACTTTTTACTATTTTCCAAACCTTTTGATATTTTTCACTTCTTTGTAAACTCAAAATTTGTGTAACATAAATTAATTAGTAAATTGAACGGATTACATTAATTTTGTTTCATCTATTATGATACTCGTAGCTTATGTTTTTATAATATGTCTGAAGGCAGTTGATCAAAAGTACTTCTTTATTATTCAAACAACTTAATGTGCCCTACATCTTACGAAGGTGAGGTAGGAGCTGATTCTTATTTAATTTTTTATAACATATCTTATAATCTCAGAAAATCAATTTTAATTTCGGGAAATAAAATGTATTTCTTTACGACGTCTAGTATCAAAATTATAAAAGGAGTGACCACCAAGTATTGACCGCTCTTGGTATATGACTATATGACTTAGCTTCTAATATCTCGTCCATTAAAAATAATGAAGAAAATAAAAAAAGGGCTAAAAAGCCAACGGCACGCGGTGTTCCCAGGCGGTCACCCATCCAAGTACTGACCGCGCCCGACGTTGCTTAACTTCGGTGATCAGACGAGAACCGGTGTGTTCAACGTGGTATGGACGTTGGCGAAAGGTTATTACAAAAGCTTGTTCGTTATTATTACTGATAATTTTCACGCAAATGCATACATATGTTCAATTTAACAGCAATTGAAATCATTGAAAAAAAATTACTTCAATTTCGAGTTAGTGAGTACGCATTCTGTCTTAACTTAACTATATATATATTACACTAATAGTCCTCAAATTCCAGCATTGTTAAAATAACGTGAGACTGGGGGCCCTAGGACTTCTATTGGGCTATTGCTATTTCATAAAGAATAACAAATATAAAAATTTATTTTATTTATAAAGAGCAGATAGAAGATTCATTTGCACTGATTAATCTGTTTAATTAATCATATATAACGAAATATTATGTACAGTCACGGAATAAAAAAATGCAATTTAGAAAAGAGGAAAAGTTTACATCTGGTAAAATTAAAACAATTGTATAAACAATTTGCGTAAATAAAGGTAATTGTAGTAAATTGTATTGCCTCAATATGTAACGGTTCCATGGTGTAATGGTTAGCACTCTGGACTCTGAATCCAGCGATCCGAGTTCAAATCTCGGTGGAACCTGATATGTTTTGGTGCTTAATGTATTTTTTGTGAAGCTTCACATAAATATCTTAAAATCATTAATAAATATATTTATTTAATTATGAAAGGTAACAATTTTCAAAGGCTTAGAAGATAGTGATAAGCCGCATTTTTATTTTAAGACTTAATTTTTTATTATATTTTGTTCATAAAATATATTACGTATCCATACCTATATTATAAATTCGAAAGTAACTCTGTCTGTCTGTCTGTCTGTCTGTCTGTCTGTCTGTCTGTGCCGCAATCAGGGCCAAACCGCCAATTCAATTGTAATAAAATACTCATACAGAGATACTTGAGGGTCTTCGGATGAACATAGGTTACTTTTTTTTCTCATATTTGTAATATTGTCGATATATACTAATATATTAAAATATTTTTTAATTTGACAGGCAATTTATTCCGCCATGTTAATAACAACCGACCGTTGCTAAGCAACAGTTTGCAAAGTTTATTTGTTGTTATAAGTAAACGTCACACAAAATGAGCTTACTTAACGCATACATGGCGTGCGCCGACTCAACCTTATGAGATACATAAAAATAATGTTTTACAAAAATATTGTCCTTTAAATAATGTTTAAAAAAGTCCGCGATACACATACCATATTTATCTCTGAAGCTTGAGCAAAGTAACAAAGTAACAACAAGTAACCATTTTAATTAATTTACTTTATATTTATCGGGTTTTTGTTGTATGTATTTTCTGTAATTTGATATTGATCCCTATGAAAATGAATATAATAGTCACTTTTAGCATTTCATCTAGATTGAAATTATAGTTCATTGCATAAAATTCTAATACATAATTAAGATGTCACTGATTCGAAATAACCTAACCAACGACCGGCATAGTATGACCGGCGTGAACGGGCGAAATGACTGACGGTTTTGTAAATTTTCATACATTTTCGAACTACTGATAATTTTTATGTAATTATTTGCTGTTTATAATTAATTTCTACTTTTCTTTGGTTCTTCGCTTATTTGAGTATTAGTTAGATTTTCATTAATTTCTTGGTGTGGTGTAAGTTGCGGCCCTGCGCGGCATCGGTATAATATTATTTAAGTATTAAGGAGATAATTATTGGTTATTTCATCTTGGTTGGATGGTTATCTATACCGTTGTCATACACTTAATAAATTGTGGTTATAGTTTTTTGGGATTTTATTTGATATTGCTCGCAAAACTTATCATATTTAATGTAGAAAGTACTTTAGTTATTTCATATAGTATCTATGTACGCGCGCTAGGAAGACGAGTAAAAAGATTTTTCCCGGGTGAATTAGTAAAATCGATCACTGAAAGTCCAATTAAAATTAGTTCAGTTATTCTGGATATTAGCTCGGGGAAATAGAAAGACAGACAAAGACAAAATTATTAATAATGTAGCTGGTTTTGTTTAGTTTTTTATTAATATTTTACTATGGTTACGTTAACTTATATTTTTTTCATTTAAATTAGTTAGATATTTTCAAAAACAATTTCCTAACTATATCTATAAGCATTCGTAAAGTTTAAGCGGGCGAAGCCGCGTCCGGGTCCGCTAGTAATATATACAAATAACAATGAAATAAATATTTAAAAAAATCTCTACTTCTAAATTGCAATTTTTGATTCCACAACTCTACATAATGTTTCGTTATGAACGATTATTAAAAAAGTATTACAATTATTAAATAGAGTAATCAAATATAAAAATAATGTCATAGTTGCTGTGTATAAAAAATCTATACTTGTTATTTATTTTTAAAAATAGCCATATTTGACAGCAAAAAAGCCAACGGCACGCGGTGTTCCCAGGCGGTCACCCATCCAAGTACTGACCGCGCCCGACGTTGCTTAACTTCGGTGATCGGACGAGAACCGGTGTGTTCAACGTGGTGTGGACGTTGGCGATGGCCTTCTCTAAGGTACTAAACACTACCTGATAATGTCGCAACGGAACTTTAAATGGACAAAAGGCAAAAAAAAATCATATGTAGAGCTCACGTAGGAAAGCAAAACCATACACGACGTGTTCAACCATCAAGGTATAGGAAGAAAGGAAAAGCACTTTAGCTTTTTTCTTTCTGTAAAAATGCGCTTTTTTGAAATAACCAAGAATACTCACGAGATATACAAATAATTTTGTAATTTTCTTAACTTTTTACCTTATTGAAACATCTTTGAATGATTTATAAAGTTTCTCTACATCCATGTCACATAGCATGCTCATATGTGGTCGGATGAAAGTACTTTGGATCAACTGCCATGAAATCTTGAAGAAAAGATAAGTTATGAGGAATGAATGAAGAAAAAAATTGTGTTCCAAAAATTTATATTGTAAGTTGTTTTGTCTCTCCCTTTTACTCTCCATTGTAGAGAAAATATCTATAATGATAAATGGAGAGTCTCAACACTAGGTTCACTCTGCCTACCCTATACAGCGTGATGTTGATTTTAATTCATGTAAATATATTTATTATACTGCTACCATGCCGTAGAAAATCTTAGGAAGTTCATACTCCAATTAATTATTTTATTGATGCACCAAAAATATCAAGTGACACTTATTTTGTTTTCAGTATTATAGAGGCCAGTGGTGGCGCAGTGGCACGAGGTGTGACTGTAAAACCGACTGGTTGTAGGTTCGATCCTTACTCGATGAGATGAAATATTTACTTAAATTTATATTTCCATTTCTTCGCTCTGGTGCCGAGGTTAAGCGCGGCGTTGAGTTCTGCCACACAACACGCAATGCCTCCAGAATTCGGCAGAAAGTGGGAAACAGTGTGTCTTAACACTAGGTTCCCTCTGCCTACCTTGCTGTGTGCGGGATACAGCGTGAAGCTAATTTAATTTCATTTTAGTATTATATATTATTTATAACAGAATTTAAAAATGAGGACTGATTTATTATTACATCTCTCATAGCCTCAATAACTCTCTATCAATATCACATTAATAAAAACATGCGTATTTGCTGCAATTATGATTATTAAAAAAAATCGCAGTCGGTAGGATTCGAACCTACGCTCCCAGAGGGAATCTGATTTCTAGTCAGACGCCTTAACCGCTCGGCCACGACTGCTGTATAATACATAGTATGAAGTTGTAAACACATGTATCTTAAACTTAAAATGCTTTTTGATAAAGTACTTTCTAATTGTAGTACCTGTTACTTGACATACTTATAAAATCTTACGGCCTTTAAAGTGGGTTGGGCGCCGGAGCCCGGCATTACCTGATGCGAAACGCAGTGGCACAAGGCCACTACTTCACGCCGGTTTTAAATGCCGGGGGTGGTAATGATCAGGTCGAGTCTGCCCATGTGTGTTCCCATTGCTGGCGACGTGACTCTACCACACGTACTTTAGTCGCCTCTTACGACACCACCAGTACCAGGATGGTACTATTCTAGGCCGGGATCACACGGCAAAATCATTTACTCGAATCGAAAAGGAATCGAATTCAGAATCTGTCGCACTTACATTCACACGTGCACCATGATTGGCCTCATTTTATATTAAATTTACTTTAAATATATTTAATTCTCTAAAATTTATATATGCTGTAAGTTTTCACTTCTTTCCAGGATTCATAGTTCTGGATCAAGTGGAGGTGGCGATTTTCATTCAAATAGCTAATAGTACTTGAAAGCTGAATGCTGCTTGCCGTGCTGTAAGTAATGGCATACCTGTATATTTAAAAAAAATGCTCTTGACAGTCGGACACATAGATATACAGACAGACAGACAACAAGACAGTGATCCTGTAAGCGTTCGTTTTTTTCTCTTTAGATGTGGAATGGAACTCTAAGCAAAATCATAAATTAAAGCAAGGGGTCAGTTTAGAGTCAAGTAAAAAGTAAAATAATTTTAAATCATAAAAATACTAAAACGTAAAAAAAGCCAACGGCACGCGGTGTTCCCAGGCGGTCACCCATCCAAGTACTGACCGCGCCCGACGTTGCTTAACTTCGGTGATCGGACGAGAACCGGTGTGTTCAACGTGGTATGGACGTTGGCGATGGCTCATTCTAAAGTAATGAACACTATCTGATAAAGTCGCAACGAAACCTTAAAATAAATAACAAGAGGCAAACAAAATTAATATGTAGAGTTAGTTCCTTAAAGGTGATTTATTTATAAACAAATCGTGCAAAATATTATTAAACCTTGATGATGATGATGATAAATTCAGGTTTAATAAGTCAAGAAAAAAAGTTTTATTACATAAAATAGCAACGTAGGAAAGGAAAACCACACATGACGCGTTCAACTATCAAGGTATAGGAAGAAAGGAAAAGCACTTTAGCTTTTCTCCGTAATTATTTGTCAAATTTAAAAACAGTAAACTCATTATATTTTTTATTGATTTAAAAAAAATATGTATTTTTGTGAAATAATTATATATATAATAAGTAATTTTCATAACTTTTTACCTCATTGAAACGACTTTGAATAATTTACAAATTTTCTCTACATCCATGTCACACTGCACGCTCATATGCACACTAAGGTGGTCGGATGAGATTACTTTGGATCAACTACTATGAAATCTACTATATCACTGAATGAATGAAGAATGATGTTACGAAACGTTGTAATATATTGTAAGTTGTTTTGTCTCTCCCTCTTACTCTTCACTGTAGAGTATGAGATTTTATATAAGTATTTCTTGTTTCAAGTAAAACTTATATAAAAAATAAAACACTTGTATAAACAATATTCCTAAATAAAGGTAATTGTAATTTATTATAATGCCTTATTTTAAAACGGTTCCATGGTGTAATGGTGAGCACTCTGGACTTTGAATCCAGCGATCCGAGTTCAAATCTCGGTGGAACCTGTTTTTTTTAATATCATTTAATATGTATTTATTGAAAATATTAAAGTTTTATTAAATTTTTGTGTCTCCTGCTAAAATTTATGTTTTATAGATAATTCTCTTTGTTTTGTAGTTGGTGATGTATATATTTACTAAGATTTTTGGTAAAATATTAAATAAAAACATCTTACCGAATGACTTATCAAAGACAGCTTTAATAACGATCCATATCATGTTATATTTTTTTTTTCGATTTTCTCTCAAGTAGTAGATTAATTTTTGGTTGTATTACTCTCTACATAAAATATTAGTGTATGTGATTGACAAAAAAGTGTTAATCAGCTCTTAAACGGAATATCCCATTTTTATAACATAAACATATAATTCTAGTTTATTTCACACAAAAATTCTGCATATGACTACGTACATATATACGTATACGCCCAAACGTCTCCTTATATATGTTGTATTTTCCGTTGACCTACAACTATCAAATTGGTAAGGGATCCTCGGTGGGTGAGTCTAGCTCAAACTTTTTTTTTTTTCAAATAAAAAGGAGATTATAATATTTTATCTTTGTCCATACTTGGGTACACAAGGTTCAGATTTAAGTACTGTTTGAAGCCAGTCGTGGCGCATGGGCACAGACTGTGACTGTAAAATCGAGTAGTTGTACGTTCGATGTCCACTCGAGGAGATAAAATATTTACTTACATTTATATTTTCCTTTCTTCGCTCTGGTGTCGAGGCGCGGCGTTCCGAGTTCCGCCACTCAATACGCAATGCCTCTAGAACTCGGCAGAAGTGGGGAACGGAGTATCTAAACACTAGGTTTCCTCTGCCTACCCTGCTGTGTGCGGGATACAGCGTGAAGCTGATTTTTATTTATAAATTTAAAAAAATATTTCATTTCCTCGCCCTGGTGTCGAGGCTAAGTGCGGCGTTGAATTCCGCCACTTAACACGCAATGGCCAGAATTACAAGAACAACAATTAAACAATTTAAAGAATGATGACAGATTATTATCAGACCTCTCATAGCTTCAATAACTCTCTATCAATATCACATTAATAAAACACGCGTATTTGCTGTAATTACGATTAATAAAAAAGTCGCAGTCGGTAGGATTCGAACCTACGCTCCCAGAGGGAATCTGATTTCTAGTCAGACGCCTTAACCGCTCGGCCACGACTGCTGTATAATACATAGTGTGAAGTTTTAAACACATGTATCTTAAACTTAAAATGTTTTTTGATAAAGTACTTTCTAATTGTAGTACCTGTTACTTGACATACTTATAAGAACCTGTATTAAGTTCATATATGATTTCTTTTTTTTTAAATACCGCTCCCTACTTGCTGCTGAATTTTCAAGGCGTTGCGTGTTGAATGGCGGAGCTCAACCTACCACAACGAAAAAATGAAATGGCTGGAAACTTTCTACCACCTGGGACCCACTCATAAAATTATTGAAATCCCAAACCCACCATACCAGAGGGTAAGATACTATCAGCATTCTGCAGGAATCCAGGGCATTTCAGATATCGTTGGCGGTAGTTTGATATAATAATTATGTCAACTGACAGACGAATGCCAGCCACCTCAGTCTACCCGTGACCATGGACTACTTCAAAGTGAAACACGTCTTCACGTCACTTTGAAACGTCGGCTTTCCAAAATGTAAAATCTTAAATATACGCGATTAATCCGGTTAAAATAGTTTCATTAAAAATATGTATTAATCGTGATAATCTTAGATCTTATTAAGAAATGAAAATATTAATAAATTATTATTTGATTGAATTATTATTGATTCCTCCGAATGGGAATAGAACCCACAATCCTCGCAGTACAGCCACATACAAGTCCATATGTCCCTGCGCCACAACGCCTCATATAGATTTTTCTCATATTCGTTATATTATTTAACTTAAATAAACATTAATTTAGCAATAATTTGAATGATAATCGTGGCATTGTAGGCAAACGTCCTATTCTGTACACCGCAGTTGTAACTTAAATTTCCGTCAGAAAGCTTAGAGTAAAGTATCTTGACTTAGTGTCAATTCTCCATCGCATCTACAGTATTAAGAATGTAGGTCTTAAGTTAGCGAGCGTACTGAGTATACACTCATTTTTTAAATCCACACTGTATTACGCATGTAGTAGGGTAGCCAGAGGGAGTCTAGTGTTAAAATACTCCGTTCCCCACTTTCCGCCTAATTCTGAAATTATTGCCTGTTGAGAGGGGGAACTCAACGCCGCGCTTTGACTCGAAAGAATTAAAATATTAAGTATTTCATTTACTCGAATCGATAGGGAATCGAACCCAGAATCTGTCGCACTTACATTCACACGTGCGTACAAATACCAAGATTATTATTAGAAATAGAAATATAAATTGAAGTAAATATTTCATCTCTTCGAGTGGGGATCGAACCCACAACCAGTCGGTTTTACAGTCACACTTCGTGCCGCTGCGCCACGACTGGCCTCATTTTATATTAAATTTACTTTAAATACTATTAATTTTCATATTTATTTTTCACTATTTATGCTGTAAGTTCTCACTTCTTGCCAAGATACATAGTTCTGAGTCAAGTGGAGGTATCCTATAGCTTTTAGTTTAGTTTTGGCGATTTTCATACAAAATAGCTAATAATACTTTGAAAGCTCAATTCTACCCTGCTGTAAGTAATGGCAGACCTGAATATTTAATAGATATTAATTTCAGTTTGATACTTCTGCACGACCTTTAAAAAATGGTCTCGACAGTCGGACACATAGATAGACAGACAGACAACAAGACGTACGTTGTAAGTTTTGCGTTTCTTTCTCTTTAGGTGTGGAATGGAATTCTAAGCATAATCATAAATTCAAGCAATGGGATAACTTAGTGTCAAGTAAAAAGTAAAAAAGTTTTAAATCATAACTAAAACGTAAAAAAGCCAACGGCACGCGGTGTTCCCAGGCGGTCACCCATCCAAGTACTGACCGCGCCCGACGTTGCTTAACTTCGGTGATCGGACGAGAACCGGTGTGTTCAACGTGGTATGGACGTTGGCGAAAGCATTATACAAAAGCTTGTTCGGTTTTTTTGCTAGGTATTGGAATTGCCAAATATACATACATACGTTTCGTGCCGTTGGCTTTTTGTTGTCAAATATGGCTATTTTTACAAGCTTTTATTTACTTTTGTCCTGTCCCGTTGTCTGTCTGTAATGAAATTTTGCAAGGTAAATTTAATCCATTTCCGGTTTCCGAATGAGCTGAAATTTTGCATGCATATATAAATCGAATGACAATGCGATGTTATTGTAACAAAGAGCTAATTTGATGATGGAGCTGGAAGGTGGCCATAGGAACTCCGTAATTAACGACGCAGCCCCATTGAGCTTGAACTCGTTTGATTCGTTTTGACGAGTACTTTTATACTTTATGGTAACCAGGATATGATGATGGAGCTGGAAGGTGTCTATAGGAACTAGATCCGTAATTCCGAAATTTTACCTCATTTAATTCGATCAAACGAAAAATAAATCTAAGAAAAAAAACCTTTTTTGAGAACAAGCTTTTATTATTTGTTATTAAAATGAACTAAAAATTTAAAAATAAATTAACTCTAATAAGAAATATAGCACTTAATAAATAATTAAAGTATGTTATATTTTGGTGATATAATTAATAATAATATTCAGCACCTTCTTTTCCTCTCGCTATATATTGTTTTAATCTTACCATATGTAAACTTTTCCTCACTTCGAAATTGCATTTTTTTATTCCGTGACTCAACATAATGTTTCTTTATGTAAGATTATTAAACAGATTAATCAGTGCAAATGAATCTTCTATCTGCTGTTTATAAAAAAAATATTTTTTTATATTTGTTATTTTTTTTTAATTAATAATTGGTAAGATCCCAGGCCCCCAGAATTACGTCATTTCAGCAAAGATGAAATTTGATTACTATTAGTCTAATACGTAATTAAGACAGAATGTGTACTTACTTATTCGAAAGTGGAGTTATTTTTTTTTAATTATTTCAATTGCTATTTTTAAATTAAACATATATATGCATTTTCATTAAAATTATTAGTAACAATAACGAATCAATCGAAAAAGCTTTTGTAACAAGCTTTATACCACGTTGAACACATCGGTTCTCGTCCGATCACCGAAGTTAAGCAACGTCGGGCGCGGTCAGTACTTGAATGGGTGACCGCCTGGGAACACCGCGTGCCGTTGGCTTTTTGCTACCAAATATTGCTGTTTTTAAATAAGTAACATTTTTTTTATGTAGAGCAAATTGAAGGTTAACTTGAACTCATTACTCTATGTAATAACGCACATAAATAAACATTATGTAGAGTTAAGGAGTTAAAAGGTGCAATTTAGAAGTGGAAAAATAATTAAATCTTTATTTTGTTGTAATTTTTATTATGTGCAAAATAGTATTAAAAATAGTATTATTATAAAACAACAGCTTATTGACACTTGTAAACTTTTGGACGGATTTATTCAAAATGATTTTAGAATATTTACGTGAATGTTTCTTTGAATTGAATGTTTCTGGTAAATATTCTAGGTTATTTAAAAAACACACATCATTACTATTTTTTTTTAGTCAGTAAAATTATAATTAACTGTTTTTAAATATGGCAAATAATTACGGAAGAAAAAATAATGCTAAAGTGTTTCTTTTTATCCTGTACCTTCATGGCTAAACGCGTCGTGTGTGGTTTTGCTTTCCTTTCTGAGATATTGTTCATTCCCTTAGAATATGCAATCGCCAACGTCCATACCACGTTGAACACACCGGTTCTCGTCCGATCACCGAAGTTAAGCAACGTCGGGCGCGGTCAGTACTTGGATGGGTGACCGCCTGGGAACACCGCGTGTCGTTGGCTTTTTGTTTTGATTTTTGTTGCTTAATTAACCTCCAGTAATATTATCATCCATTATTCTTGGATTGTTCATCTTTAATGAACTCCACATTTGTCTTTTTGATGCTGTCAAGTGTGGCGCTATCAGATAATATTCAGTTCTTCAGGATCAGCTATCGCCAACGTCCATACCACGTTGAACACACCGGTTCTCGTCCGATCACCGAAGTTAAGCAACGTCGGGCGCAGTCAGTACTTGGATGGGTGACCGCCTGGGAACACCGCGTGCCGTTGGCTTTTTTGCTGTCAAATATGGCTATTTTTAAATAAATAACTAATATAATTTTTTACAGAACAACTATGACATTAATTTGCACTATTTATTTAATAATCTTACTTTTTTTAAAGTTGTGGACTCAATAATTGAAATCTATAAGTGAAGATTTTTTTAAATCTTTATTTCATTGTAATTTTTATATATATCTAAAATATATTAAATCAGCTTCACGCTGTATCCCGCACACAGCAGGGTAGGCAGAGGGAACCTAGTGTTAAGACACTCCGTTCCCCACTTTCTGCCGAATTCTGGAGGCATTGCGTGTTGAGTGGCAGAATTCAACGCCGCGCTTAACCTCGACACCAGAGCGAAGAAATGGAAATATACATTTAAGTAAATATTTCATCTCCTCGAGTGGGGATCGAACCCACAACCAGTCGATTCACAGTCACACTTTGTGCCCCTGCGCTACGACTGGCCTCATTAAAATTTTTGATTTAATTTAATTTTTAAAATATATTATGAACAAAATATAAAAAAAACGTTAGTCGTATAATACAAATACGGCTTATTAACACTGTCTTGTAAATCTTTGGTCGTGTAATAAATAAATATATTTATTAATGATTTTAAGATATTTACGTGAAGCTTCACAAAAAATACATTAACCACCAAAATACATCAGGTTCCACCGAGATTTGAACTCGGATCGCTATATTCAGAGTCCAGAGTGCTCACCATTACACCATGGAACCGTTACATGATGAAACATTACAATTTACTACAATTACCTTTATTTTACGCAAATTAGTTATACAATTGTTTTAGTTTTACTAAATGTAAATGTGTTTCCTCACTTCTTAATTGATTTTTTTTATTCTGTGACTCTACATAATGTTTCTTTGTGTAAGATTGTTAAACAGATCAGAATCAGTTCAAATGAATGTATTTTTTTTACATTTGTTATTTTTTTATAAAATAGCAATACCCCAAGAACCAAGACGTCATTTTAGGAAAGGTGAAATTTTTAACACTATTAGTCTAATATGTAGTTAAGACGAAAGGTACAACTCTATAAAATATTATTTTTTCTTTGTAATCATATTTGTGGTAAAACTAAATATTAATGTAGCAAAAAAATTTTTTACTATTCTTTCAATAACAAGGTGAGTTATGTGATTATATTTTAGGTGGTTTATGTATTTATTCAAGAAAGTGGAATATTCGTCACTAGCTTAATTTCTTAGTATAAAATAAGTGACAATAACATAGGCAAAAAGCCAACGGCACGCGGTGTTCCCAGGCGGTCACCCATCCAAGTACTGACCGCGCCCGACGTTGCTTAACTTCGGTGATCGGACGAGAACCGGTGTGTTCAACGTGGTATGGACGTTGGCGACTATAGCTATCAAATATACTTACGCACTGGAGTCTTTACGCTAGAATATACAAAGAATAAATAAAAAATAAATATTTTTTTCGATACCTGCGTACTTGTAAATATTTCAGCGTACTATGTTTCAAGTTGCTTGACTGCAGTTATCATTCTAAGCTTGGAATATTTTTTTATAATTAGTAGTAGAATTCGTAGCGTGATATTTTGTGATAAGAAAATAACATTTTGTAACAAGAAACTACATAAAATAATAATATTGAAATGAAAACAAAAAACAGTACAGTCAATCTGGGTAACTTTTAAAGATACGAGCGATATTTTAAGATATAGCGTATATCTTAAAATGTAAAGTACATTGCAAGGACGTTTTTCTTTTTTTAGTGCTCTCATAATACTTTTCACCCATAGACATTCACATAAACCTTTTAAAATACGTTACTATAGAAGAAAATCAGAATTTTGTTGTCGGTCTGTCAAGGTTACCCATTTGATGTAACTTTGACACACAAAAAACCTATCATAAAAGTGTAGTGTTAATTATTCTTCTTATTAATCTAGGTAATATTGGTTCATGTTTTATAAAATAATGGATATAACTGATATAATTTTAAAAAAATATTCTGCAGTTTTGTTTTATATTACAAAAAAAAGGAGAATCTAGATTCTAGAGAGTTTAGTATTTGTATACTATATATTTTTTATCATCATCAAAAAATATTTTAAAACTCGTTTAATAGAAAACTTTTAGGCTAATTAAAATGAAAATAAGCGAAAATAATTTGCGCAAACAAAAAAATTATAGAACTTGAGTATTTATTGTCTATGCCCCTCCGCCACTGCGTATACAAAAAATTGTCATCAGTCATCATCATGTAGAATCCAGTCTCTCTTATACTTACTTATTTTACTGATATCTACTGAAGATACAACAACACCATCATATTTATTTTTCAATTTAAATAATTCAATTTCATACGGTAATTCATTTTGCACGCTTGTTCAATGTTAATGGTGCTAAAGTAACATTATCTTCATTTATATTTGAGTTTTCCTTGTGTTGAGTCTTAAGTTTCTTTTCGTTTTTTTTTTAAATTAAAATTAAGTAGTTAATTAAAATAAACAATTATCAGTAGGGTTATATCATACGGAAAAAATATCGAACAAGTAGTAGTAGAGGTCCCATTGTCAATGTTACCCGAACGAATCAAAGTTACCCAGATTTGCTGTATTTTAACTTCACGCTAGGAATCTAGTGTTAGACAATCCATTTCCACCAAGGCCCTTGCGTTCCCCATTTTCCGAGGAACTGTTGAAATTTCTAATTTTTCTTTACTAAATATTTTAAAAATATTAATTAATTTTTTAATTATATTTATTTTCTATATTATAAAATTTAAGACAAAGAAAACAAATGTTATATTGTGGCGTTATATTCCGCCACTCAACATGTATTGCCTCGAGTTTGAATGGAAAGTGGATGAAAAGGTGTCTTGACACACTTCCTCTCTGACTATACGCTATATGCAATTTTTTTTTATGGAAAAGGACAAGGCACCGCGTACGGGTCACCTGATGGTAAGTGATTACCGCCGCCCAAGACCCCGTGCAACAACAGAGGAGCTACAGGCGCGTTGCCGGCCTCTAAAGTGGGTTGAGCGCCGGAGCCCGGCATTACCATGCGACACGCAATGGCATAAAGCCACTACTTAACGCCGATTTTAAATACCTGAGATGGTAATGATCCGGGCGAGTCTGCCCATGCGTGTTGCCACTGCTGGCGACGACGACTCTACCATACGTACTTTAGTCGCCTCTTACGACACCACCAGTACCAGGATGATATTATTCTAGGTTGGGATCACACAGCTAAAAATACATATAGGCTATATGATTAATAAGATGCTTGATATTTAAAAAATATTTGTATAATTCTAAATAATAAAATTGATTATCTATAAATTAATTTCTTATTTAATCAAGTGTTTGCATTGTTGTTAATGTAATCTATAATAGAATTATCTCTATTTGATAGTATCCGGTTCCATGGTGTAATGGTGAGCACTCTGGACTTTGAATCCAGCGATCCGAGTTCAAATCTCGGTGGAACCTAACTTTTTAGAGAGTTAACATATTTTTGACAAATAAATATATATTATGTAAGAAAGATTCTCTGTTTTGTATCAAGCAAGAAATTGATTATTTTTTGTTTGTAGTCTCTTATAATTTTTTATACCTTAATATTAATTTCCGTTCAAATTATAGTTTTTCCGTTTCATAATTAAAGAAAATAAATTAAACTGTACTGGTGATTAATTACTGCGCTCTTGTACACATTTTTAATGGTCATGTCCTGGAGAAGAAAGACAAGAAGGAAGGCTGCTTCTGACTGATTTATTCCTAAAATATCTTAGGTTAAAATATACTCATCTTCCGATATATAAATTTTAAGAACCTGTCGATTTTTTTATTTACTAATTTATTTAATATATATAAATAAAACCTTATGTTTTTGGCATTATCATTCAGAAAATATACCTGCCTATTGTAGTTTACCAACTATTACAAGATATACTATTACAAGATGGACCCCCTGTAAAATTAGACGAGATATAGGTGCGTTTCCAGCTTTTATCAGCAGTAGTATGCAAGCTAAAATAAAATGTGTAACTAACTTTTGAATTTATGGCAAAATACAAGTATCAAATCTTTGCAAATAGAATTGACAGTAAAAATATAAACGTTGAAATTACGCCTCGAACAAAAAAAATCCGCAGTCGGTAGGATTCGAACCTACGCTCCCAGAGGGAATCTGATTTCTAGTCAGACGCCTTAACCGCTCGGCCACGACTGCCACATACATAGCATAACAAAAACACACGTTTCTTTGTATGAGTTTACATCTATAAATGAATACTTTCTATTTTAAGCTCTTGGCCTAAATAAGAAAACGAAAAATAAGCGGTGAAGGTAAGGAATCGACTCGACACATATACATATCGAATTCGACACTATAAACACAATTAAAATGAATAGGGTACATCCGGTTGACCTAAACTTATGAAATTTGGCAGCTAGTACTAGTTCAGGAAAAAATCATATCATGAAAACATATACATTTGTGGTTAAATTCTAAAAAATAATAGCCTTAAAAAGGGGGGCAAAATTGGTATTAAAGCCGCTAGTTTAAATGAGATATCAGATGACAGGGCTCTGGCTAAGCTAAGCTTGAATTTTAGACAAAAGCTCGTGACCATAAGTTTTAGTACGGAACGCTCGGAGGGCGAGCTCGACTCGCTGATATTTCTTATTTTATTTTTCGGGACAACATTTGTTGCAAGTAAAATTTCTGGGCTGGGCATGGCCCATCCGGCTCCTCCTTTCTTCCTACATCCATGGGTTAAAATCCAATCGTTAATACGATACTAGTTAATAATTAATTAACTATATAATATTGGCATTTTTGGACTTTGAATCCACCAATCCGTGATCAAATGTCGGTAGAACCTTACTTGTTTGTATAAAAGCTTCATATATTTTGTTTCTTAAATCGTAAATAAATCTAAAGCATTGTTATTTAAATTAAATTAATTTGATTAAATCCTTAGTTAATAATTAAAAAAATTAAATAAAAAATACTGAATACATCTATTGAAGTAAGACAGTGGTCAACATGTATAATAGTTTCAGACGTGTCACTTCACAAATCTTTTCATCTCGCACTCGTATCAGGGAAGGTAGACGAAACCTGGGAACCTAGAGTTATATACTAAGCAACAGTAATATGTTGTTAAATTTTCATTCTAACGACATATTACTTCACTAATTAAAATCTTAGTTTTATTGGCAAATGTGTACTTCGCCATTAGGCAAATATTAATATTCATCTTTTCTCCCATTTTCACATTTGAGTTTTTTATATAGACCATATTTTTAATGACCTAAAAACCTGTTTAGCTTAAAGAGTAATTTGATTTGTGAAAGTACTATTACATGCGATATTGATAACTATTATCTATGATATAATATTCTAAAATAGCTTATACATGAATGTGTTAGGCATCAAACTTAATTTTCTTTAAATAATCTAAAAATTAATTTAAAAAAAAAATATGAAACGTCAAATTAACGTTATAAAGCATAAAATATAGAACAAAAAGCCAACGACACGCGGTGTTCCCAGGCGGTCACCCATCCAAGTACTGACCGCGCCCGACGTTGCTTAACTTCGGTGATCGGACGAGAACCGGTGTGTTCAACGTGGTATGGACGTTGGCGATTGCTTTTCCTAAGGTACTACCTACCTGATAAGGGAAAACAAAACCACACACGACGCGTTTAACCATGATCTTTGAATGATTTATAAAGTTTCTCTACATCTATGTTACACTGCATGACCACACGATCACCTTAGTGTGCATATGAGATGCACACTAAGGTGGTCGGATGAGAGTACTTTGGAACAACTGCTCAAATCTAGAAGAAAAAATAAGTTATAAGGAATGTATGAAGAAAAAAAATGATGTCCCAAAACGTTATTTTGTAAGTTGTTTTGTCTCTCCCTTTTACTGTTCATTGAAGAAAATAATGAAAAATGAAGAATAATGTATTAAAAGCCAAATACGTCATAAAATTCTTTTAGCTCCTCGATTCTACTTTTTATATAAGTTATTGTTTGATATATAATTCTAAAACTTCATCTTTGTGATCATATAAAAATAGTGTTGATTTTTTCTTGGACGAAGTGTTTCATTGGTGGGAAATTTGTTTCTACGTTCAGTTCGTGAAAGTTTGAAGCTTCTGCTAACAAAATTTAAAAATGTTCAGCCGTGATAAGTTTATAGAATATCGATTCTATAAATTTATCAATGAATTTATTTAATAAACTGATGCAAATTTGATAATTCATTTTGGGGCTCTGCATAATTTTGCTGAGAGCATTAGCTTCTTTAAAATATCGAACTAAATGACTACCGAGCAAATTAATCTCTAATTTTTAATGTTCAAAGCAAGCGAATGAGCTTTATGAGATTTAGTACATCCTATTCTTACGACTTATTATATATGTCCAGCAAAACATCAAATATTTTTCGAGGTGATACGTCTATAGTTATAGTAGTAGTAATAGTAGTAGTAATAGTAGTAGTAGTATAGTTTAACTGCATCTATTCTGCGTAATTTCTGCACCAAATGAGCGAATCGTATGTATGTATATTTGGCAATTCCAATACCTAGCAAAAAAAACCGAACGAGCTTTTGTACATTGCTTTCGCCAACGTCCATACCACGTTGAACACACCGGTTCTCGTCCGATCACCGAAGTTAAGCAACGTCGGGCGCGGTCAGTACTTGGATGGGTGACCGCCTGGGAACACCGCGTGCCGTTGGCTTTTTGCTATTTTATTGTCACTTACTTTATACTAAGAAATTAAGCTAGTACTTGAATAAACACATAAACCACTTAAAATATAAACAAATAACCTAACCTTGTTACTGAAAGAATACTAAAAAAATTTTTTGCTACATTAATATTTAGTTTTGCCACAAATATGAATACAAAGAAAAATAATATTTTATAGAGATGTGTATAATGTACCTTTTGTAAAAAATAAATAAATAAATCAGCTTCAGCCTGTATCCCGTACACAGCAGGGTAGGCAGAGGGAACTTAGTGTAAGACACTCCGTTCCCCACTTTCTGCCAAATTCTGGAGGCATTGCGTGTTAAGTGGCAGAACTCAACGCCGCGCTTAGCCTCGATACCAGAGCGAAAAAATGGAAATATAAATTAAAATAAATATTTCATCTCCTCTAGTGGGGATTGAACCCACAACCAGTCGGTTTTACAGTCACACTTTATGTCGCTGCGCCACGACTGGCCTCTAAAAATGTACCTTTTGTCTTAACTACATATTAGACTAAAAAAAAATTAAAAATTTCAGCTTTTCTGAAATTACATCGGCCTGGCGGCCCTGGGATCTTGGACTATTGCTATTTTATAAAAAAATAATAAATGTAAAAAAATACATTCATTTGAACTGATTTATCTTTTTAACAATCTTACCTATAGAAACATTATGTAGAGTCACAGAATAAAAAAATGCAATTAAGAAATGAGGAAATTTTACATTTAGTAAAACTAAAACAATTGTATAACCAATTTGCGTTAATAAAGATAATTGTAGTAAATTGTATTGCCTCATTATGTAACGGTTCCATGATGTAATGGTGAGCACTCTGGACTCTGAATCCAGCGATCCGGGTTCAAATCTCGGTGGAACCTGATATCTTTTGGTGGTTAATGTATTTTTTGTGAAGCTTCACGTATATATCTTAAAATCATTAATAAATATATTTATTTATTACACGACCAAAGGTTTACATGACAGTGTTAATAAACCGTATTTGTATTATACGACTAACGTTTTTTTGATATTTTGTTCATAATATATTACATATATATAAAAATTACAATGAAATAAAGATTTAAAAAAAAACTTCACTTCTAGATTTCAATTATTGATTCCACAACTATACATAATGTTTCTTTATGAACTTATTATTAAAAAAAAGTAAGATTATTAAATAAACAGTTCAAATTAATGTCATAGTTGTTCTGTAAAAAATTATACTAGTTATTTATTTAAAAATAGCCATATTTGACAGCAAAAAAGCCAATGGCACGCGGTGTTCCCAGGCGGTCACCCATCCAAGTACTGACCGCGCCCGACGTTGCTTAACTTCGGTGATCGGACGAGAACCGGTGTGTTCAACGTGGTATGGACGTTGGCGAAAGCTTATTAGAAAAGGTTGTTCAATTATTTAGTTATTATTAATAATTTTGACGAAATTGTATAAATATGTTCAATTTAAAAACAATTGAATTAATCTAACATAACTTTTGGTAACTTATAACAATTTCACCGAGATTTGGACTTGGCTTTACTGGATTTGGGATTCACTTTGTTCAGTTTTTCTCAGTAACGCGTGGAGGTATCGAGCCGATTTTTTTATCAAATACTCAGTCTATTATCCTTTGGAGTTGTGAAAAATTCTTATTTTTAAAGCCAATGCAATCAAAAGATACAGCCATTTACCCCGCATATTTCTGTCAGGGAATCAAAACTTATAGGATGACCTTCACGTGAACTTGGAATCTTTTAATGCAAAAAGTAAAAATTTATACGTATTTCATAGAAAAAATAATTACAAACTTATATTTGTAGATCATTGCATACAAAATAAGAGCATATGCCCGCAAAAGTTTGTCAACTTAAGTAAGTTGTATTTTCTTTTCCCAGTTGACCTACAATCCTGAAATTGGTACGGAAACCTCGGTGCGCAAATAAGGCTCGCACTAACCCGTTTTTTTATATATTAAATATTATTAATTAATAATATTTTTTTATTGGTGTTTTTAAATATTGAAAATATATAAGTCTTCATGGAAAATATTAGTAATATTAAAGAAATACTTGAGCGAGCTTTTGTAGTTAGCGCATGCCAACGTTCATACCACGTTGAACACACCGGTTCTCGTCCGATCACCGAAGTTAAGCAACGTCGGGCGCGGTCAGTACTTGGATGGGTGACCGCCTGGGAACACCGCGTGCCGTTGGCTTTTTTGAACTTTTTTAACATTTCTCCACTATTTTTAATGAAAGAGACATTAGAAGCTTAGTCATACCACGAGCGTCAGTACTTGGATGGGTGACCTCTTTTAGATACTCAATATAGTAAAGAAATTAGTTTTATTTTCTGAGCTTATACAATATGTAACAAGAAATAAAATCTTACTTGAACAAAAGTTTAATAACTTTATTTAGGAAATTATACTTTTTTAGCTTCACGTGGTTTCCCGCACGCAGCAGGATAGGGAGAGCGAGTACCTAATTCAAGAGAACGTATCCCCAGGGTTGCTGATAGGGGAACGCTTGTCGTTAGAAGAGTAGAGGAGGAGATAAATACCCTCCTTGGACAAACAGACCGCAGGGAAAACTCCATTACAAAGATTAGCTCTCGAGCTTCTTTGACATATTCGAAGTAGAAGTCGAGAGCTGTTACAAGTGTTCAGATCGGAGTGCTTGTTAGAGATGGCGACGGAAAAACTCTACAGGGATGAACGGTGGCACTCGAGTCTTTCAGGAAGGACCTTGATGTCATGTAAAATTAAAGCCAATATCATATACTTATCAGGAGAGCACATCAAAGAGAATGAGGAATACTAGGGCGTACCTCTTAAGCGACGCTGGTGAAAGAGAGACATTTTAGTTCTTTCCCCAAAACCGACGGCAAAATTAAAGAGCGAAACATTGAGACAATTTCCGAGCTACGTATAATTTGCTATATGGAACATCCATCCATCCAGCCATCTTGAATCGATGATGATGTTAATGTGGCAATTGTCACATTAATTAATTAACAAATAAAACAATCTCTGTTTTACTTACAGTTCATTTTAAGTATATTCATTTTTTTAAAAAATATATCGACATTGTATTCGATATTATTTTTCTATGCACAAAAAGTCTCATTTAGAGTTCACCTAAATAAAAAAATAATTAGTTACTAGTTACAGTTAAAGGCTGATTGACGCCGTTCTGTGTGATTGTGAATAATTTGTTTAACCAAGTGTATAAGCTATTCTATTAGTATTGCTCATAATAATTAACGAAATACGACCAATATTGTAGTAAAACATTAATATCCGGTTCCATGGTGTAATGGTGAGCACTCTGGACTTTGAATCCAGCGATCCGAGTTCAAATCTCGGTGGAACCTAACTTTTTAGGCTTAAAAATACTATCCCAGATTTTTATTTATATTTTAGGGTCAATTTCTATTAGTTTTATGGCAGCATAGCAGGATAAGCTGAGATAACCTAATGTATAACTTACATATTATGTTTTTATTTTGAATTCAATATTATTTGTAGAGCTTGCCCTATGTTTTTTGTAGGTTTCCTCAGACATGTTTATTCTAATAAATGAGCTTTTAGAATGTGCTTACGGCAACGCCCATATCAATTAATACCAACTAACTACTTGGTTCCATAGTGTAAATCATCAGTAAATAAATGCACCCAAAGATTTATAAATGTTAACAAGTCGTATTTACTTATGTATTAATAATTAAAAAAAATAAGATCTTTTTTTCTCAATTTCTAATTACAAACAATTGATTCCATAACTCAACATTTTTTTAACATCGCACTGTATCCCGTACATAGCAGGCAGACACTTCGTCCCCATCAAGTCGTTTCGATTTCTCACTTTCCACTAAATTCTCTAGGCATTGCGTGTTAATTTCAAGCATTGCCTCGTTACTAGAGCGAGGAAAAGTAATATTAATTATTTTATTCCCCGAGTGGAAAGTGAACCCACAATCGTCGCGTTTACAGTCGTATGCCTAAGCCACTGCGCCCCAACAACCTCAAATGGTAACTCTACATAATACTTTAATTTGTGCAATTATTAAATAGAATAATCATCTCTGTATAAAACGAAAATTAAAAATCGGTGAAGAAAATAAAATATTTTTTAATTGTTTTTAAATAAAAAATAGCATTATTTGAGAACAAAAAGCCAACGGCACGCGGTGTTCCCAGGCGGTCACCCATCCAAGTACTGACCGCGCCCGACGTTGCTTAATTTCGGTGATCGGACGAGAACCGGTGTGTTCAACGTGGTATGGACGTTGGCGAAAGCTTAATACAAAAGCTCGTTCATAGGTTTTGATAGATATTATAATTTTCAAACGAACGTTTCTGTCTTTTTAAGGGATGTACATGTGCAACGACACGTCACTCCATTCTTCACTTTCAATGGTGTATTAATATGGCATTATTGGCGAAATTTAAATTCTTGTATACTATCTACTAATATGACATTCGACAAAGATTTGAACCCATAACTATATTCATCAGCAAACCTCATTTTCATCGAACTGTCATAATACTCCATCGGTTTACTTAATTTATTTTTATTATGAGTGATTTTCCGAGTGGGAATCGAACCTTCCTGTCACATTTGCAGTCGCAGCCAGTCTTACTAAACTATACTTAATGATATAATTTAGTTATAATACTGTGACACTTTAGGCTTTGAATAAGCGATCCAAGTTCAAATAACGGTGTATTTATTTTTATTATAAAAAAATATATATTTTAAAAATAATTTCGTACTTTTAAAATACTTCTTATTGTGCTTTTATTAATCTTACGTATATATTAATGTAAAAATATAATACTTATGATTATTAATATAAGAAAATCTTGTATTCCTAGCGTTAACATACTCGATTCGTCACTAAGACACTTCTGGTCTCCAATTTCCATTGAATTCTTGTAATTTCGGCACTCTGTTTACAGTTAATAGACAAAAGAGTCTTATATATAGAAGATATTATATGAACTAGTTTTTTTAGCTTCACGCTTTATTCCTAGCGGAGTGAAAGAGAGGAGAGATCGGAAATTACAGTAATTTGAACAAGTGTTAAAGTATTTTGTAGAAAATTAGCATACATCTCTCTTCATAATGTGTAACTTCAGCTACACGGTTCCATGGTGTAATGGTTATCACTCTGGACTCTGAATCCAGCGATCCGAGTTCAAATCTCGGTGGAACCTGATTTTTTTATAAGGGAAGTTACACAGTACAAGTTCTGGTTTTATTTTTTTCAAGCTTCATGTCGTATCCCGCATATAGCAGAGAATCTGGGAAGCCCAGTGCCACTCCGTTTAGCGTTTTCCGCCAAAATGAGTAGATATATCCCATATTATTATTTTTTAAGATGGTATGAAAAATTTACACATTTTTTTCTCAACACCAATATTCAACGTATTTGCATAGCGCAATTTATACAAATATGAAGGCTTGAAAATATATACTTAATATTTCCAAGCAAACAAAAGGCCATATACAAAATCATATCAGGCAATATCTAAAATTTTTTAATCAGATAGACGACACTAAGCAGGTGAAATAAACTGCCGAAGAAAAATTACTGTACAGGTAGCCGATTTGCAATCTATACAATTCAGAAAAAAAAAATACAATTCAGAAATTAGTTCAATAATGTAAAACTTATTCTTTACGTACGAGGTCAGTCGTGGCGCAGGGACACAAAGTGTGTGTGAAATCGACTAGTTGTGTCCCCCACTTATGCAATATTTATGCGCGCGCGGCGTTGACTTCCACCACTCAATAAGCAATGCCTCCAGAACTAAACGGGAACGGAGTGTCTTAATACCGCATATTTCCTCTGCCGACCCTTCTGTGTGCGGGATAAAGTGTGAAGCTGATTTATTTATTTTTATGTAAAACTTATACATTATCTATGCCTGTATTCCATACAATACTAAAAAATTAAAAAAGCAAAAAGCCAACGGCACGCGGTGTTCCCAGGCGGTCACCCATCCAAGTACTGACCGCGCCCGACGTTGCTTAACTTCGGTGATCGGACGAGAACCGGTGTGTTCAACGTGGTATGGACGTTGGCGAACACATATTTCAAAAGCTCGTTCAGTAGTTTCGTAGTTATTATTACATATTTTTAGCCTTATGCTATGGTCCCTGGAGGGAACCTTGTTTAAGACACTTCGTTCCCATTAAGATATATTTTTAGCTAAATTTTAGAAGCATAGCGTGTTCAGTTCAAAGCGAAGAAATGAAAATATTATTCATATATTCCACGAAATTGTATACACGTTTCATATATTAAAAATATATCATCCTAACATAAATTCCTTTGAAAAAAAGTTCGAATAGATTAATATTATTTGTAAATTAACTCAGATCTAGGGAAAATATACAAATTTTAAAAATAATAAGCAAATTGTAAACATGAAATCTGAAATAACAGTAATTTTGTAATTTTATAATTTAACATTTGTAATTTTCACACAATCTTTAGAGGTTACTCTGTACTAAGATGGCAGTTTCCGAATTTACGTCTCTAATATCCTAATAATATTTGCCATTACAATTAAGCCATATTTGATAGTATATCGATATCAGTAAATAAAAATAGAAATCAAAAATATTAATAGCATTTTTTCTTTTTTTCATATTTAAAACATATTAATAAATTTGCATACAATTCATTTGTTTTGAGTATAATATAAATTTTAGGCCTAGAGGCTCTAGATACAAAGAATGCCTGTTTTGCATTCAGCCGAATACAGCGTGCTGCTGAAACAATACATAGAAAAAAAAAATTAAATTAAATTAGCTTCACGCTGTATCCCGCACACAGCAGGGTAGGCAGAGGGAACCTAATGTTAACACACTCCGTTCCCCACTTTCTGCCGGATTCTGGAGGCATTGCGTGTTGAGTGGCAGAACTCAACGCCGCGCTTAACCTCGATACCAGAGCGAAGAAATGGAAATATAAATTTAAGTAAATATTTCAACTCCTCGAGTGGGGATCGAACCCACAACCAGTCGGTTTTGCAGTCATACCTCGTGCCGCTGCGCTACGACCGGCCTCAAGAAATACTAATTAATTGAAATATTAATAGAAAAGAAAATATTAATTCGCTTCAAAGTATATAGCTGTCACATATTTACTACTATACAACGCTACTATACAACGCTAAGAACAACCAATTTTTCTTTTATAAGAAGTTTCATCTTAGTTTACAGTATGTAGGCCAAGAGCTTAAAATAGAAAGTAATCATTTGTATATATAAACTCACATTATCAGTAGCTACGAATTTTTTTATAACTTTGTATGTAGCAGTCGTGGCCGAGCGGTTAAGGCGTCTGACTAGAAATCAGATTCCCTCTGGGAGCGTAGGTTCGAATCCTACCGACTGCGGATTTTTTTTGTTCGAGGCGTAATTTCAACGTTTAAATTTTTACCGTCAATTCTTATTTAGATAGCTCTTTTATGTTGTGATATTTTTTTTTATTTTTTTCATTCGATACTCACTCAAGGCAGTTAGTTATTGTGTGGTGTTGAGTTTCGCCACTCAACACCGCGAATTCGGACGGAAAGCAGAAAAGGTGTGTATTGTAATAGTGTTTCTTCCTTTAGTAATACAACGGCAAACGAAGGTGAGTATATACTAATCACCTGGAAATTCGAACATTTTGTTTTTCACGATTACTTTTAAGTTTAAAAAAAGAAAGATTTTCTTTAATTCGATCGCCACTTAGGACAATAAAATATTTGGCAAACCCACTCTGGCAAAAGAAAGTGCGACGTTCAGTTCCGCCATACAACATGCAATGTTCTAAAAATAGGATCTGCTGTATAGAGTATAGATCTGCTGTAATAGAATCTGAAAAAAAAAATATAAAGAAAGACTATGTTTTGAATATGAGCCGCCTATTTTTTTTTCTTCATTTGCATGATGGATATTTGCTCCGTACTTTTTGTTAAGAATGAGTTTTTCATATAATAAATTTTGTTAAGCTTTTTTAGCTTCACACTGTACGTGGCAGGGTAGGCAAAAGGAACCTGCGGACCTAATGTTAAGACACTCCGTTCCCATTAAGACATTTCGTGTTCTCTATTTTCCGCCGAATACTGGGGGTATTGCGTGTTGAGTAGCGGAACTCAACGCCGTGATGTGTGTTTTAAAAAAAATCAACTTTAATTACAAATGTTTTAGATTTTTTTAGTGGAAATCGAACGATAATCGGTCGCGTTTAGAGTCGCATATTTGTACCCCTGCGCCTCGACTGGCTTCATTATCAAGTTTTTTTATTCTTAATTAGGGGGCCGGTCGTGGCGCAGCGGCACGAGGTGTGACTGCAAAACCGACTGGTTGTGGGTTCGATCCCCACTCGAGGAGATGAAATATTGACTTAAATTTATATTTCCATTTCTTCGCTCTGGTCGAGGTTAAGCGCGGCGTTGAGTTCTACCACTCAACACGCAATGCCTCCAGAATTCGACAGAAAGTGGGGAACGGAGTGTCTTAACACTAGGTTCCCTCTGCCTACCCTGCTGTGTGCGGGATACAGCGTGAAGCTAATTTATTTATTAATTTTTTTTATTCGTTTTTTTTTAAATCAGCTGTAATGATAGCAGTTAGTAATAATCTCTTTTAAATATGCAATCGCCAACGTCCATACCACGTTGAACACACCGGTTCTCGTCCGATCACCGAAGTTAAGCAACGTCGGGCGCGCTCAGTACTTGGATGGGTGACCGCCTGGGAACACCGCGTGCCGTTGGCTTTTTACCTTACTTTTTATTGCTTCGAGTAGTGTCCTGACTTTGGATACCAAGTGAAAATTTTATAAAAGTCGTTTAAGCATCCTTATTATTGGCAACAGTACGTCAATATGATGGAAAATAAGAAATATATAATAGAAAAAAAAGCATTACACTGTATACCACATATAAGCAGAGTGCTCTCTTTCCATACAATTATCGAAACATTTATTGAAGAGTGACAGAATTCAACGCCTGGTTTTGTCTTGCTACCAGAACGAGGAAATGAAAATGAATAACCGTCGTGTTTATAGTCAGACTTTTCATACAAACCAATTTGAAATCTACCACATGTGTTCACATTACTTACCTGTATATAACACTTAATAGCTATCTTATTACTATGATTTTCCAAATTTTATTATTACAACTATTATTCATCACTTCTTCACAAATATTTAACAATTTCTACAGCCTACTTACACCACCCCTTTAAAAAACTTAGATTTCAAACAAAAAAAAAAACAAAAAACGACAAAACGGCGAAGGGTGGAAACAGAACGTAGTCAGGTCCGAACCATTTGTCGTTGTAGATTACATTTGAAATGAAAAGTAGGTAGTTTCAGAAGTTTTTTCATACCGTCGCTCGTAAATACCTGTCAACCCGTTGACTGATTTGCATGCTTTATTCCCTCACTTTTACTTACTTGAGGCAAATTATTTTTACTGTAAGTAATGATTGAGTGACAGTTTGGATACTTTGTTAGATACTGTGCTTTTATGATTTTTTTTTGTTTTTTTTATGTTTGCCTATTAAATGTGTAAATACAAAAATGTAGAGAAGCATTTTTTTTCTAAAAATAATTATTTGTTGAATAACACGACATAAGTAGATAAAGCAAAGGCTAGTCGTAGCACAGGGGCACAAGTCAGTTACTATAAACGCGGCAGGTTGCGAGTTCGATTTCCACTCAAGGATATTAAATATTTAGATAATACTTTTATGTTAATATGTGACGCTGGAGTAAAAGGGTAATTAAGCTTAAGTAAAAAATACAGGTTAGATTTTAAGCCTCCTCGCAAACGAGAGTTATGTAAACGAGGGTTAGGTGTTGTATTCTGTTGTTTTATTTGGTGAAAAGTGGTTGGACGTTTTTTGACTTATTGTGAATTATGAAAATAAGTTATTTATTATTGAATGTATAAATTATATAAACAATCTTTTATCAAATAAAGGTATTAGGTATAGATGGTAAGCGGGTGAAGTCTTGAACGGGCCGCTAGTACTATATTATATTACTATACGTAGATATTTAAATGTACACAATACACATAACTTCCAAGACATCTAAACGTCATACACGTTTATCATAAACATCAAATCGAACAAAACTTATATGATACTCTGCTATTCCATCCAAGAATATCAGAACGGCCGTCATGTTGGATACCTTTCTGGGCATCGCATTAAATATTGACAAAATAAAATTTAGAATTTGGACGTGAGCGTTAAGGCGACGGGGAACCGCCAAGGAGCCATTCCGTACCAAATGTTTCCAATAAATATATTATCAAGTTACAAATACTCTAGCGTATTCGACACTAGCGAAAAAATGTATATTTATTCATAATATTTTGGATGTTTTTGTATGGGTGGGGTGTATGGAGATGGGTTGTATGTCGGGCTAGGGATAGGTGTCCGTTATAGGTCTGTTATGACATTTAGTGCCCTACCCTTGAAATGGTGAATCTATTATGTAAAATGTTTGTGCAAATTTTATATTTTGGTCGTTACGGGTTCAATTTTAAAGTATTTTTTTTTAGATTGTTGCTGTATTCCGCATATAGCAGGGTAGGAGAAGATCCCATTGTTGTCACCGTTTTTATCCATTTTTTATGCAGTTATCGAGATATTAATATTTAAGAACGGCGAAAATCAACGCCACACCTTGTTATGAGAAATGAAAATAATTAATGTCCCCAAATGGAAATCGAACCTATAAATTTCAGTAAAATCCCATTGCGCTATGATACATATAAAAAAATATGAAGGGCTTCCAAGTATAATTATTATAATTATAATATATATAGTATATGTACATATATATTAGAAGTAAAGATCTTGTATTCATGAGCTTATGTATCTATTTTAACAATTTATTTTCAACCGGTTCCATGGTGTATTGGTTAGCACTCTGGACTCTGAATCCAGCGATCCGAGTTCAAATCTCGGTGGAACCTGACTTTTTGTTGCATATTGTTTTTTATTTTTCTGTATAATTAATATAAAATACATGCTTTCTGGAGCTTTCCTGAAAAGGCGCGTTGAATGCCGACCTAGAGTACTACGTCAGAAGCTTCCTTCCCGATCCTGGAGTGGTTTCCTCAAACATCCAAGTAAGCGTTGACTGGATGACGTTATGCAGGACATTAGAGCCAATGAACTAAGCACTCAAGATTTTGAATACTACGAAAGAGGAGTATATTGACTTGGAAACACGACAGGTAGATAGATTTGGCAACAAAAGCTAGGACTATTGCCAAAGGGAAAAATATATAATGAATACATGTGTTTTCTATTATTATTAATTTTATAAAGTATCAGTATAATATTAAAAAGATTGAGCAATGAATACGACTTCCAAAAATATTTCTTTATTTTAGACATTTATGATGCTAATAACAATAAGTAAAACAATAAATTATAGTCTAAAACATGAAATAATCTAACAATATACATCTCAAATATATGTATGTACATACGAGATTATCTTATGAATTATTTTTATATGTTAATACGTAGTTTGTAAGTAAATTATGTTAGTTAGGTAACAAAAATGTATATAAATATGTTCCTAATAAAAAATAGGTTCCACCGAGATTTGAACTCGGATCGCTGGATTCAAAGTCCAGAGTGCTCACCATTACACCATGGAACCGGATACTTTTGAAAAATATTTTACTAATTACATTTCGATAATTTTGAAATAGAATATTAACCAATTGTTCAGGTAATATACTAATTTATAGACATGTGTTTTATTCAAATCGTTTATTATGATAATCGTAAAGTGGAGGTCGTCGTCGCCCAACAAACGACACAGCATCTGAATGAACACAATCATTGTTGGTTTGATTTCCACTCCACTCCACACCCTCCACTCGGGGGAGTTCATGACTTTTATTTCATCGCTCTAATAACAAGACAAAGAGCAGCGCTGAGTTCCGCCACTCGAAACACTGCTGAAAATTGAAGATTCGGAGAGTGGCGAACGTGTAAGTTTAACCCTTCATCGACGATCTAAAGTGGCTTTAACAATTCTTAGTAATTCCTAATAAGAAATAGAGAAAATAGTGATTTAAATGTTCATTTGACATTTTATGACATTTAGTAGGGCGACTCTATAAATTGTTACAATCATATAGTCACTAAATAAATGAAATATAACACGAATGTCTATGAGGTCTCATAGCTTGTGAAATATTCACTGAGCGACCAGAAACCGTGTCGCTTTTAAAAGCTTTCAATTCAATATTAAAATTTTCAATTTTTCATATAATATCTATGTTTTACTATAAAGTTATTCTTATATAGTTATATCTTGTGTTCATTTTTGTGTGTTGTATTTTTATAATGGCTGTGATATTGTCGTTATACAAAGTATACCATCAGTATTTGTAACTTACTAAAAAAATGTTAACTAAGCTTTCAAAATATGATATATTGCGCCACAATGGTTCCTATTTTTGTGTTAAGACACTCCTATTCAAACACTTCCGTTCTCTACATTGCGCCGAATTCTAGAGGACATTGCGTGTTAGGTGGCGGAAATTAACGCCGCACTTCGCCTCGTTACCTGCGGAAATATAAAAATGAGAATATTATATATTTTATTCGAGATGGAATTGAACCCAAATCCGGTTGCGTGTACCTACAGTCGAACGCTTGTACCCCTGCGTCATAACTGGCTCCTTTTTTAGGATTTTTATGTAAAGAGATCAGCTTCACGCTGTATCCCGCACACAACAGGGTAGGCAGAGGGAACTTAATGTTAAGACACTCCGTTCCCCACTTTCTGCCGAATTCTGGAGGCATTGCGTGTTGAGGGGCAGAACTCAACGCCGCGCTTAACCTCGACACCAGAACGAAGAAATGGAAATATAAATTTAAGTAAATATTCCTCGAGTGGGGATCGAACCCACAACCAGTCGATTTTGCAGTCACACCTCGTGCCGATGCGCCACAACTGGCCTCTTTTAGCCTCATATTTTATGTAAAGAAATTAATGTAAATGCTTTTTTTGTTTTACCATATAAATCGCTAATATTTCTAAGCAAATTTCAGGCAGTGATAGTATTGTAATGTAGAGGCAAGATCGAAATTGAAGCATCTAGGGTACCTCTAGGGAAATTTACTATCAATATGTTGTTGGCTGTCACTCTGCAAGATGAAGCCTTCTCATCCAATATCGAAAATCTTAATCCAATACGCCGCGACAGCGAATGATTTATACTGGGAAGCGATGGCTGATCGGAGTTGTAGCATGTCGCTTTTACTGTTACATTTTTTTAAAAATTTTTTTTGGGGAAAATTTAAAAATATATATTATTTATTTCATATTACATAGTGCTTCGTGACGTCGTGGCCTATAGATAGAAGTGTGCGTAGTAAAAGCGACGTTTGTAAATTCGATTCCCTTTCGTGGAATGGTTAATATTTTCATTAACTCGTTCTGGTAATACCCCAAGAATTCGATGGACAGTGGGGAACAAAGAGTCTTAACACTAATTTCCTTTCGAGTAACCTGCTACGTGCAAGATACAGCGGAAAGTTAAAAAGAAAAAAAAATATTTTGATATTGTGGATACATTGTGGATCTGATTAGTTAGGTATTGAGGTCACTTTTCTACTAATGTAATTATATTATAAAGTAATTTAAAATGAGTGGAAAGTATGACATATATTTACTATAAATACAGCAGTAGGACAAAATTTATATAATAATCAAATTATATCAGAACATATTCAATGACATTTCCTTGATTGAAAATTTTATGAATATTGATAGAAATATATTTACTACAGTTAAAATTACTTAAAACAATGTAAAAAAATATATAATATTGAAATACTTCAGGCCAGTCGTGGCGCAGGGGCACAAGGTGTGCCTGTAAACGCGACTGTTTGTAGGTTCGAT
This sequence comes from Heliconius erato x Heliconius himera, assembly GCA_013421005.1. Taxonomy (NCBI): domain Eukaryota; kingdom Metazoa; phylum Arthropoda; class Insecta; order Lepidoptera; family Nymphalidae; genus Heliconius; species Heliconius erato x Heliconius himera. Next base: position 42,601 of record JAATLQ010035605.1, read on the forward strand.
ACTCACTCGAGAAAATGAAATATTTATTTACTTTTATGTCTCCATTTCTTCGAGCTGGTGTCGAGGCAAAGCGCGTTCAGGCGTTCAGTTCCGCCACTCAACAAGCAATGCCTCCAGAATTCGGCGGGAAGTGAGGAAGAGAGGTTCCCTCTGTCTACCCTGCTATGTGCAGGATACAGCATGAAGCTGATTTAATTTATTTACTCTTATGTAAACTAGGTGCATATCCACAAGCAACATTTTAGCGCCCCAACCCGTCAGTAATCCACTCCGCTGCGAGAGCACCTGCGCGCAATCACATAATGATCGCTGAAAGGGATTTTTTGTCTCATGTTACAGTTTCTCGATAAATTGATGAAAAATAATATATTTAAGGTGGAATATAGTATATTATAGGTAAAAAAGGAAAAAAAATACAGGAGTCTGTAAATAATTAAATATTACATATTTTAAGGGTAGGGAGAGGGGAAAGAAACTATATTTTAGAAAATTATTTATCGTCCCTTGTTTCTTATGTTTTCTTATTATTCTATTCTTTGTTTAATAATATTAAGAGAGTAAAACTAGAGTTGTGAAGATAAAAAAAAACAGTATACGAGTATATGACAATAGTTATAATGCTCTCAATATTCCATCCATGAAAAAGGCGTGATTGACAGGAGAACAAAATATTTTTAACATTTTAACCTTATTATTCTATACTTAGAAAAGAAAAATACTTTTTTTGATAGTTATTTTTCACACTTTTTTAAAAAACTTAATTTATAAACATCAACTTCAAACTTAAACTTAAATGTAACCTACATCCTTAAATATAACACAAAAATGTAGTTCTAAAAAAAAAATCGATCATTAAAAAAAATCGATTCTTATTGCTATCAATTAATACTATTTACACTAACTAAACTAAACAAAAACAAACAATCAGATTGATCGCGACAGAAGTATTTTATCCTTGTTTCTCTATAGAGAATATTTGAAATATAACCGGCAACTAGGAGTTCAATTAACAGTACCGTTATTAATGGGTCGTTCCGACTCCGATTAAACTCAATCCGGGAGCCGCGGGGTTGATGCTGTCGTGAAAACTAAAATATCTTGTTTTTATTTATTTTATTAGTTATGTGAAGAAAAAAAATAATATTGTCTTATTTCATAATGTGGCACTGGGGCACAAAGATGTGATTGTAAACGCGACAGGTTGTAAGTTCTATTCTTAAAAATATTACATATTTAATTTGCCGAAGTTCTGTTACTCAATAGGCAATGCCTTTAGAATTCGGCATAATGTAAGGAACAAAGTGTCGTCACAATGGTTCCCAGGTTCTATCTGTGTACCCTGTTATGTGTGGGATACAGCATGCAACTAAAAAATTATCAAAAAAATTAAAATTATATTTCAAGCAAATTTATTTTAATTTTTAGCCATTCGTTAAAATTATGATTTGGTTGTAAAGTTGTAAAAAAATTAAAGATTTAAAAAAAAATGTGTACATACATATATTTTATAAATAATTTAAATTAAAGTTACTTAAACATACCTTCCTACCCATTCACGTTAAATTAAATATTAAACAATATTATACTGTAATTTTATAGTTAATATTTGTGTCGGATTTTAATAATTTATCTATTATAAAAGAGTAACTTTGGCCACTTATTTAAACAACTGTACAAACATTTTGTCAAATATAATTTTGAGCTACAACAAAAAAGAACACAATATGTTATTATGTTTTAAAACTGTTAATTTTCAATTTAAAAATATTTTGTTTCCTTTATTTTGGTTACGCCTATACTCAAAACAGGGTAGGTAGACGGAACCTAGTACCTAGCATACACCTATAATAGATATTGTGTTTTAGTTGGTGGTTCATTGCTTGTGAATTTGATATTATATAGTTATATATGGCTATCTATGGCTATCTGTTCTACTTAATAATATTATAATATAAATGTGAGAATGGATGAAAAAATTAAAATAATATCAAAAAATATGATTTGTTTTTAATTTTATAGTATTAAAAAAAATAAGAATAATTTATTCAAATAATTCGACAGCGCCGACCCTACGGAGGCACGCACTAATTACAAACGAGAATCCAATGCAATAAATCACGGACATAATATAACGCAGTCACAGGAATGTATGCCCCAAATCCACGGTACATTTTGTATTTTGGCCAATATATAGGACTTTAGATAGGACTTGGTCTGTATGTGGTGGGGATTATTTTTAAATTTCTAAAGCAATTTTTTATTATTAATTTTAGTTATATTATGAATGCAAGTAGCCGCCAGATATTTTGATTACGTGGAAAAATCCCGTGCTTTTCTGTTCTACATGGAATTTCTGGATGATCTCTGCTGCTTCTCTTCAAACTCCCTAATCTATCTTTTTTGCTTGGCGCTATATCCTTCCTTTCCTCACTTAGCAAGGTAGGCAGAGGGAACCAAGGGTTAAATTCTGGAGCTATTGTGTGTTGAGTGGTGGAACTCGACATCGCGCTTTGCTTCATTGTCGTAGCGAGGAAATGAAAACATTAAATATTTAATTTGTTTGAATGGGAATTGAACCCATAACCTGTCACGTTTACAGCCACAAGGCTTCCAGTCATTTTACTGAGATATAATTGAGGTTGTCGGGGGATTATTCTCACATTAAATACTCATCAAACTTCATACTATCTATGCATTTGTGTACATATAAAAAAAAATCGCTCTTCCTTTGAACATTGGGTTGTCTTAGTAAATCTCACAATATATGTAGTTATTAAACTTAATAAAATTCTACTAAAAATTAAGACAAGGAAGAACAATCTACAATATTATTATGCAATTTCTAATTAATTCAAAATAATTTAAAAGGTCATTATGCCCAAGTCGTTAGCGGTTACATCAGACGCAACGAGAATCACCCAACCGCGTGTTCACTTTAATTTATTTATTTATTTTTTAATTTCGCAGAAATTTTCAGGATTTTTGTGCTAAATCTCAGCTAATTTTTTTTAGCTCCACACTCCCGCGTATAGTAGGGTGAGGAGTAGAAACCCAGTGGTAAAATACTCCACTTACCATTCGAGATTCCATTCCCATTAAGACACTTCTGTACCCAAATTTCTGCTAATTTCTTGAGACATTGGGTGTTTTTTTTTGGATAATCTTATATTATAAGCATAAGCTAGTTTAATTTAAATTTGCTGACTTGGAATACGTGTTTTCGAAATGTGCTTGCTACAAACATAAGGCATTGGGTGTTGAATGGCGGGACTCAACACCGCATTTTCTTAAATATTTGTTTTAGCTTTACGCTGTATCCCACAGGGTAAGACAGTACCTAGGTGGGTATGTAGTATCAAGCACTCCTTACCCCTCCTTACGGATAACTATAATTTACAATTTACCCCAACCCCTATTACCTAAAGGGGTTTACCTAAACTGCACAATTCATCAAGTGTCGTGCGTTTAGTTACAGTTAATGTAATCCAACTGTCGCGTTGCGGTGATTAATATATCATATACAATAGAAAACTAATTAAATACTCATCTTGTTGGTTTCGATTGTCCTTAGTGATTAAGGATATCTATTTCATAATGTTTTAGCATGTATTTTTTTATGTTTAAATATTTAGCTTCACGCGCTATATCTCGCACTCAGCCAGTAATTTGACACCGCGCTTTGTCTCGTTATCAGAGCGAAAAAATGAAAATATTAAATTTCATTCCCCTGAAAATTGAATCGAACCCACAGCCAGTCCCGCTTACGGTAACACAATACTAGCCCAAGACTAGCCTATTTATTTTTCTTGTTCTACATTCAACTACTCTATATTCAATTTATAAAACAGAAGAATGTCTTTGGCTTAACGCTTTAATCTCGGAAACTACTGATACGATTTCAAAACGTCTTTTGGAATTAGATAGTCCATTCAACGAGAAGGGATTTCAAAATGACGAACAACGGGAGCGGATCCACGATGAAAAATAATGTAAAAATGATAAAATGTAGGAGCTGTAACTTTCGTTGCTTTCATATACATCACGCGGGTGAAACCTAGGTAAAAGCTAGTATCGTATAATAAAATAATATGAAACAAAGTCAGAATTTTTCAGTGTTGTATTTGAACTTATAGCTCATGAACTATGCAACAGATTTTTATGAAGTTTTTCTAATTGTCTGTCTATCAGTGTTCAAGGGGAAGATTAAAATATACATTTTTTTTTTATTAGGCTAATGCTGAGAATATTTTAGATTTGTAAGGTTGTTTGTGTACTTCACATGGAGAAGGCCTGACAAGCTGAGTTACAATTATAATATTAGTACTATATATTATACAAAATGCTTAAATAATATTAATAGTACGGTAGTTAATTCACGGTTAATAAAATTTAATTAAAGATAAGCGTCTTAAAGCAAAACTGAACGCAAGCCTTATCACTTTTTAGTCAGGCTATAAAAAAAGATATAAATTATAAACATTTTAAATAATAATATTCGCTCCAACGATATACGATCCCATAAACATCATATATATATAATCAGATACAAATTTTCATTTTCAAAGCTATGATAATTAAAAAAATAATATTTGATTATATTTATACCTTTCAGTTTTTTATCAACTAGTTTTTTTATTTAAATTTTTTATTCGTTCTCTTGTATATTTTTCATTTTTAATGTTTTTTCAAGCATTATCAAAGTTTTGCGGGTTAGGCCCATTTCTTTTAAGAAGTACACCATTATTTTCTTGGCTTACTAGACTCTACATTTCCCTAAAATTAACACTTAAATGACAAAACACAATTTGTAATTGGAACTCCATTAGTACACTTGTGCTGTTATCCCATTTGTTTTCCACAGCTCGGCCTAATCCCGGTTTTGTATCGGGATAATCCGGGATCAGGAATCATGACACTATTGTTGTAAGTGTGAAACCGACGTAAATAGGCCTACGGTTTTGGTACCCTACTGTTATATTATCATAATGTTGGTTATTGGCATTTTCGATTTTATTATTGTGGTATAGAGTTCAAATTTAGTTGATTATTCTAAGGGCTCTACATCGTTGAAACGAATTCAATTTTGAAAAACTGCAAATTTGTACAGTATTGGAAAATGTATTTTATTATATAATGGATAAGATTCAATTTACAATATGAAAAAAATGTGATATAAGTCTATCCAGGTCTTGGTTCCGTTTTGTTTTGGAACAGGGGATGTTCTTTTGAGTGAATTTTTATTTTAAACGCTCATTGTGGGGGTTAATAACGAGATTATTATTTGTATTTGGGGAGGATTGCTCAAATATTGCCATTGTCGGTTAAATGAAATGGTAAATTTGTTCTAGTTGCCGTATGTCTATGTTTTTAATTGATATTGTTATTTAAGTCACCTGCTTTATGTGTTAACTAAATTAATTTTTTTTTTAGTTTTACGGCTCTATCTTGGTATATAACAGTGTAGAAGAGGGAAGCTAATGTTAAAACAACTGAATTTTCCGTAGAAATCTGAATTTTTTTTCATAGTCTATTGTATTTTATAAATTTCCTTTAATTTGATACCCAGATTAGGCGCGTTGTGCAAAAATGTGTTATGTGCGATTTCGTTTTAGTGGCCGTTTTAGGTTACAAACAATATTGATTGTATGTAATTTTATTATCATCTAAACTGAAGTCATAATCCAAATTTCAGCTCAATCAGACACTAGAAAGTGGATACTGAGCTTTCCAGACTTCATATAATAATAATACCTAATACCGGAAGTTAAATAAAAGCTTCATTTTACAGTAAAACATGAACTGTGATCCAATTAATTGGTGATCAATTATTAATAATTAATTGTGAAATTCCTCGAGAGGAAAATATTAAAAAAAAAAAAAATTTCTCCTTTTCTCAGTAAAGAAAATGCGACGTTGGGTTACGTTACAGATATACACAATGTATAATGTCTTGGTCCACTCTACCTATTATAATCTAGCGCTAAATGATATCTAGTCCACTAAATATATTATTTCGTATTAAACTACTCAGTATTTAATATTAACTACAGTATTTAATATTAAAACAAATAATAAAATTAAGGAATTGTAAAATGCAACTAGTATTATGCAAGCAATAAAACTTATGGGCCATAATATAAACGACGACGTTTACGGCTTAACCTACGCCTAACGCCAATGTTTACTGTATACGGCTGATACGGCTACGATATTCAAATTGATATTGAAATGAAAAATTCTGAATCCATTTTTTTTTCAGCATCACGCTGTATCCTGAACACGTAACAGGAACCTAGTATAAGACAATCCATTTTTATTAAGACATTTCTGTTTCTCACAAGCAGGCAGGCCAGGCAAAGCGCGGCGTTGAATTGGGCCACTCAACACGCAATGCCTCCAGAACTCGGCGGAAAGTGGGAAACGGTGTGTCTTAACACTAGGTTCTCTGCCTCTCTGCCTCTCTGCCTCTGCCTCTGTGCGCGGGATACAGCGTGAATGAATGACTTAATTTGATTTGTTCCCTCACATTTCATTGAATTTTGGCGGCATTGCGTGTTGTGTTGGTGTAAATAAAAAAAAAGATATTTAATTTCCTCTAGTGGGAATCAAATTCACATCAATTTGTTGAATGAACGTAAAGTCACCACCGATAATTATTACGTAGCCACTCTACGTATAATCCTAGCAGAGTATCTAGGTAACGGAAAAAATAATATTTTATTCCACAATTACTTTAAGTCCCTAAAACCCGCTCTAACACCAGCGTATAATGAAGTACAACTAAAAATACGAAGAGAAACCTAACAGTTGTTATATAAAATATTATATTTGAATGATCATTTTCAACCTTATAATTTTTTAATTAGTTTTGATAAAGTGCTTAGAGACATATACAAGATATACACAATAATATGTATTAAACTCTTATTTAAATGTACTGAACTAAATATACGCAAAACACCATAATAAATTAATTAATAAAAGATTGAATTACATAATTATTATTTGCATTTTTGCGGAGTAAAGAACCTAGTGTTAAGACAGTACGCTCTCCTGATTGACTGTTAGATGAGTAGATGAGCATATTAAGCATTTAGAAAGTTGTTTAGACAGCTTTGCTACAGTACAGTAAAAATACATATTTATCTATTGATTATATTTAAAATGAAAGACAACAGGTTCCATGGTGTAATGGTTAGCACTCTGGACTTTGAATCCAGCGATCCGAGTTCAAATCTCGGTGGAACCTAGTTTTTATTATTAATAAAAATATTATTTTTCTAAATTGGATTAATGTTTAGTGAAAATCAGGCAGCTTTTCATTGGAGATTGCAAAAAATTTCAATTAAAGTTTTTACTGCAGTATTTTTTTAAACTTTTTTTCTGCTTATTGCTGTCTATTGCTGATCGTAGGCGTCCCTCAAAGAGCGCAAACCTCACCGGGCTATCATCTCTCCGTTGCCAGTCACTCTTTCTTTGTTTTTTAGTTGCTAGAAGAATATTACAGTTGGCTGAAATATGCCATCACTAAATTATAATTCGTATAGCTTTTGTTTTTGTGTTTATAGATAATATTTTATCTGTGTATGTGAGTGTGTGAAATAAGTATATTATATATATTTTATAGTACTTATATTAATTTAAATTTGTGTAACTTATCAAAAACTGCCCCTTGACACGCTATATTCTTTTGTTTCTATAGAAAATAAAGAATCGAGGATCTCTTTGCGGGTCTTCCTGCCCTTGTATTATTATAAAAAAAAAATGTTTTTATTAATCTTGAGATTATATGCTATAGTGATCTTACAAAAATAATCTTTAATATACTTCTCAAAATACAAAACAAAAATAAATACTCAAAATACAAAAGATGTATGCAAATTAAAAAAAAAAGAAAATATTACAAAAATCGTATCGTATCCGTATCAAACGCTATAAGGGACCTATCCTATACCCGTTCGATAATTATCGGCAATACACGTTGACGACACTCGCGGGCGTTATAAGACGTACGCTTTATGCCATATAAATATATTATTGGGAAGTGAGACACTAACTTTAGTGTACGCTGTTTATTTAGTATGTAAATTGTTATATTTATTTGTATTGGTATTTGAATTTTGTTATATTTTATTGTTATTTTGTTAATACTTTATCTTTAAACGATGTCTGGGAAGTGGAGAGAAGAGTGTTTAATTATAAGGTTCTATTCGAATACTTTGTGATATACGATGTTTAAAAAAATATGGTTAATAGAGAAATTATTTAACTTATTATGTTATAAAGAAGATGAATCAAATACTAGGTACTGTATATTTGTTTTTGCAAATAGTTGGGTACGCAGTAGAAACCTAGTTTTAAGATACTCACTCTCCACTCAATTTTTTAAAGATGGCGTGTTGAGTGGCGGAACGGACGAAGCGATTTATATATCTGAAGGATAACAGATAAGAGATTAATTGGAAAACATGGGGTTTCGGGGAATTTAGCGCAGTGGAACAGTACATGAGGCAATTGTTATCGCTTCGATACCCACACTAGTAGAGAGTAGCGTCCCTCAAGACTAGTGGAAAGCAGAGAATCTTTAAAAAAAGGCTCTCTCTGTCCTGATATTAGCGAGATAAACCTTGAAGCCAAACCATATAAATAATACATTAAAATTAATTCGTTTCATCATATATTTTTTTATTTTTGATGAATAACAATAACATTTCATTTCAAATTCCGTAAGTCAAGACATCACAAGGGTTTCAATAATTTACGTAATGATCTTAATTGACAATAAAGGTGTATTTAACGGTCCACAAATCAATGTAGCAAATTGTTAGGGAGCTCGCTTGGACCAGACTCTACAAATCTTGATTACCGCGAGATGGCTTTGAGCACGCGACGAGTTATTTATTTAGAAGAATTGTATTTTAGTAGCAGTCAAGGGTTCTGTTCTCAGTTAAAGTAAATTATTGCATCTTAAAAATGTTTATAATATTTTAATTATGTTGATATATAGAGTTAAATAGTGTCGTAACTAGTTTAAATGTAAGGATTTTTAATTTTTTATAGAATAATTGTACTCTTTTTCGTTAGCTCTTGACGAAAAAAATTATTCAAATTCTGAACCAATGGATATCACTTATAATAATGAAATCACATATTATGTATATTAATACTGGAAAACTTTAAGTTCCCAGAATCCTTCAGAAAAATTTTGATCTAGAAAAATCTTTCAAAAACGTGAAATAGAGCACAGAGATAACATATTGAGAATTAAATATGTGACGCTGCTATGAGTACAATAGCGAAAGATCCGAGGGCCACCAGACCTACCTCATTGCAAAGGTAAAATTTTGAGGACTATTAATTTAATATAAAGTTAAGACGTAGTAACTTGAAAGTGGAGTCCTTTTAGAGGCCCTATCTAAGGGCATTGGATTGCTCTGGGTGCTTATATTAAACTAAACTTTTAGGAAGTCTGGCAGGAGTAAAGGTCCACGTAAAGGGTCTGGCAACAATAGGTATACATTCAGCTTTGCTAAAATGACGGTAGGTCTGGGGACCCTGGCTCTCGGTTAACAAGAGGCGTAGGCTAGTTGTCAAAAGCAGTATAGCAAAGGATACGCAGAGCTTGTCGGCCGACGTCACGTCTACACTATATATGATCACTCACACAAATTCGAAGCTCAGCTTAGGACTTGCGGACTGTATGTTTTTTTGGGTACTTAAAGAGATTTACAGATATTAAAATATATTATTATAGAGGCCAGTCGTGGCGCAGCGCCACGAAGTGGTTCGATCCCTATTCGGGGAGATGAAATATTTACTTAAATTTATATTTCCATTTCTTCGCTCTGGTGTCGAGGCAAAACGCGGCGGCCAGTTCTGCCACTCAACACGCAATGCCTCCAGAATTCGGTAGAAAGTGGGAAACGGAGTGTCTTAACACTAGGTTCCCTCTGCCTACCCTGCTGTGTGCTGTGTGCGGGATACAGCGTGAAGCTGATTAAGATTATATTATTATAAATCACTTTGACAAGATCGAATCGAAGAGATTTTTATTATTGTAGGCAAGATCGCCTACAATAATAAAAAGGGCAATTTCATTTTAAGCGTTTTAAGCATTTTAATTTAAGTTTGTATATTGTTAAATCAATATTAGAATATTAAAGTAGAAGAAAAACGAATTTCACATTCTTATGTATGTCAGAGAACTAAAAAGGTGTAATGAGACAGCGTCTGATAGCATGATTGTTATCGGTTCGGTCTCCACTCGGCGAAAGGACTTTGTTAGTAATACATATTTTCATTTCGCCGTCTTTCGGAAAAAGCGTAGAATCAAGTTCCGTTGCGCAACCTATAATCTTTCAAAAATTGGACGGAAAATGGAAAATTAATTGTTTTAATATTATTTTACCACTGACTACCATACTACTCGTTTGTAGGGAAAAAGTGTGCAATCTCATCAATTTTCTCATCAAATTCCATTATAACAAAAAATATAGCAAAACGCTGCTAAAAAGAAAGGCTTAAAACTAATTACATTTTAAAAACACGACTAACTAAATCAGATATCAGTATTGCATGCGTCCACCCCATATTTGGTTCCTATGGGACGTCGTGCCATCAATTATTCTCGCTAACTGCGCGGTTTTCCACGCGAAGTTAGAGTTGTATAGCTCGTCTGTTTCAATTTTCACCTGATGAAAAATAAATAAAATAAATTCTTAATTTATTTTTGTAAGAAGTAAGAAGAAAAACAGTAGTCGTTAGTAGATTACAATAAAGTACAATAATTAAATTCGTTTTAATTCAGATTAAAGTTAATTAATTATAAATAACTTAAATTAAAGATATAATTAGTATATGAGACAATTGATTAGATTTAATTAAAATATATTTATAATTGCTACTTATTTAATATTAAGATACTGAAATTTAAATTTATATACAGCAAGACCCGTTTATGATGGGATTAACATTATAGACTTAACAGTTTTGTTAAATCTTCTTTCAATCATGACGTTGATGACGACGTAGTTTACACAGTCAACTGTGACTTTTAACTTATAGTATTATCATTAAATTTAATAAAAGATTTTTTTAAATTATTAATAAAAGATTTTTGTTTATTTATTTATTTTTTTTTAATTTTTATTTTATTTATTATTTATTATTTGAATGCTAAAACAGATTAATGTACTATATTTATTTAATATACAGATGTAAAGAAATCAAACACATCGAGGCTTTTACAGAACTCATATTTCTTCCAGAGTAAAATACTATTAGGCTTGTACAATGTCTTTCTTAAATTCTAAAACATTATGTTATTCTAGAGGACCTATTTTTTCTTCCGCCCCAAGTTTAAAAGTGTCTCTTGAATTTTCCGGCCACATGAACCGTCATTTTATTAGTGTCCTCTGGTGGTAGTTCTATAAACTTAGTATATTCAAAAATATGTTTTTATTAAACAAAGAGGTCGATTTACATTTTTTATAATAAATTATTGCGAATATCAAAACTATAAATATAAAATAATTACACATATAAGAAGGAATATTCAATATGACTTCGAGAAAAGTAGTGGTAATTTCATAAAAAAGGCTCTACATTTTCAATATGTTATTACAAAATCAAAAGAAATCCATACATTTAAATTATTTTTTTGCTCTCATAAAATAATAGATAATAAATGGCTTGAAAGAAAACTTTGGCTGGAAAGGAAGCTTTCAAGGAGGAGGTAACAAAGTAAACTATCGAAAGCCTATTAATAACATATCTAGAAATGTTATTTTTATGCCATTTTTAAAATAAATCAAATTAGTTGAGGCCGGTCGTGGCGCAGCGGCACGAGGTGTGACTGCAAAACCGACTGGTTGTGGGTTCGATCCCCACTCGAGGAGATGAAATATTTACTTAAATTTATATTTCCATTTCTTCGCTCTGGTATCGAGGTTAAGCGCGGCGTTGAGTTCTGCCACTCAACACGCAATGCCTCCAGAATTCGGCAGAAAGTGGGGAACGGAGTGTCTTAACACTAGGTTCCCTCTGCCTACCCTGCTGTGTGTGGGATATAGCGTGAAGCTAATTTTAATTTTTTTTTTTATTTTTAGTTTCACGCTGTATCCCGCACACAGCAGGGTAGGCAGAGGGAACCTAGTGTTAAGACACTCCGTTCCCCACTTTCTGCCGAATTCTGGAGGCATTGCGTGTTGAGTGGCAGAACTCAACGCCGCACTTGACCTCGACACCAGAGCAAAGAAATGGAAATATAAATTTGAGTAAATATTTCACCTCCTACAGTGGGGATCGAAGCCACAACAGTCACACCTCGTGCCGCTGTGCCACGACTGGCAGTTTTTAACAACTAAAATTATTTGTTCAAGTGTAGTTAATGCACGTATACACCTTATTAGCATGTTGAGATATATAATTGATTACATATTAATACACGGTTCCATGGTGTAATGGTGAGCACTCTGGACTTTGAATCCAGCGATCCGAGTTCAAATCTCGGTGGAACCTGATATTTTTGTTTATAATTTATCAATCTTTGTGCAAACAACTCTCATAAATGAATTATTGTTCTCCAACTATGTGTGGTGTGATATTTATCAGTATTTTATAATAACTATTGGTGTGACTGTAAACGCAACTGGTTGTGGGTTCGATCCCCACTCGAGGAGATGAAATATTTATTTAAATTTATATTTCCATTTCTTGGTTCTGGTGTCGAGGCAAAACGCGGCGTAGAGTTCCGTTACTCAACACGCAATGCCTCCAGAATTCAGCGATAAGTGGGGCTGTTTATTTTACTTATAATAACTATTAAAAATTAAAAAAATGTCTCCAGTACTTTCTTTTGAGTAATAAAAAAAATACAATTATAATATAATTTTAAAAAGTTTTCAATTAATCTACATTCTTTCTGTACATATATTAGTTTTATATAAGGAAATATCCTATCACTATATAACATCACATTTGTAATATAATATTTAAATTAAAATATAAAAGTTCATAGTCCAAAAATTGATACACAAAACAGTCATTTAATATTTTTTCAGCTTCATGCTGTTTCTCTATACAGGGTAGGCGGCGAGAACCTAGTGTTTATACGCTGCTCACTTTCCACCGAATTCTGGTGGTATTGATTGTTGAGTGGCGAAACTCAACGCCGCGCTTTGCCTCGACACCTGAACGAAGACATGAAAATATTAAATATTTCATTTCCTCTAATGGAAATCGAATTCACAACCTATCTCGTTTACAGTCACATGTTTGTGCTCTTGCGCTACGACTGGTCTCAATACAGTATTCAATTCCAAATAATTTTAACATAAAAGCTTACAACACCGCCACAGAAACCTTCTCCTCAAGCCCTGCCTCCCCCCCCCCCCCGTCCCCCCCGCCATCAACCAGGTAAGGCAACATAGGCGAAATTCATATTGACGTCTTATAATCCGTTCGGGTCCAATTTCATCAGCATATCACTTTCCGATATCATCCCTCCACAATAGATTCTACCTAGAGTTATCAAATTTATTCAAATTGTACTGTGTCGCTGCCGCAATTGTCACACCTGCTTTCAATTATCATATTGAAAAAGAAACTTAATTTTCCAAAAAATAAAGCTCAAATTTCATTGTAGACAAAGCTTTCACAGTTTCGAACAAGAATATATGATTATGGATAGAAGTTCTTATTCCACTCAAAGTAACATCCGTTTTCTCTTAGCAGAGCTTCAACGTCTTGGTGTTTGTTTCACAATTTTCGCCCTTAATGTGTATGTGTTAAGAGTTTTCAGTTTGAAATGCAAATGTCTCGACGTCTGAAGTCTTTTGTATCAACGTAGCTAAGATATAGAATGTAATCGCCGACCAGAAACTTGTTTAATATAACTGTCTGGCTTCAGTCCGTTTAAAGGTTTCAGAAGTGTTGAATTATTTAAACGGTTTTTTTTATTTATATTATTTACTATTTAGGTTATGTTTTTAAATTTATTAATAATTAATTTTGTTAAATTAGTTTAGCTTTTTACTTCACTTAGTAAATATGTTTTAGAAATTCTGTATTTTAAGAGTTATTATTTAAAATACGTTTATTGAAATATTGTCACATTAATAAAGTTATTTTCTAATACAATTAGAATTAAATTTTAATCAGTTTTCCAAAATTTTGCAAAGAGAACACTTTACAGTATAAAATACCTTGTAGTTACTTAATATAAGTACACAAATATATACATAATAAATCAACCATATATATACATATCTACTCTATGGCATTAAAAAAACCGTCACGCGACCGATAAGATGAAATTCCTGTAGCGTCTCCATTACCAACTTACTCTTGCATCTCACTAAACGAATTTTGTAGCTTCACCAAATTGTAACGTTGCTTTCGCGCTCGCAAAGTTAAATTTGCCAAATTTACATAAAGATGGCACGAACAGTGAGTTTGACGCATCGGAATCAAGTTAAGGGCGGAGTTACTTTAAAACTGTCTCTTAGTTGAGACGCCGAATCCGTTTAGAGTTTTCAATGTTTAGTGTTGGTTGTTGTCGATAGGATAAATATTGTATTTTTTGTTCTTTTTCTTTTTTACGTTACGTTCTCCAGACTTTATTATATTTAGTTTATAATTTGTAGACTTTACCTTTCAAAGAGCGGGATTAGTTTAAAATGAGAATACTAACTTTGAATATCATTTCAACCTTTTCGCATCACAGAAATTGGATATTAGTAATTACTTTTTTCCATTACTAAGGAAATACATGCAAGTTAAGACTTTTCCTCCATACTGTGGAGAAGACATGGATAACTAGACACTGGGGTTGAAACTTTGCGTGTTGGCCTGCCAACTCAATGGAAAATAATGTATATATAAAATAATGACTAGGTTTTACCTCCGGCTTCGGCCACATCGTCAAATGGAAATATATTAGTTGTATATGATTTGAAGAACCCAAGGTAACTTTGATCACAGATACAGCGGGCTACATCGAAACGATTAACTGAATGATTATAGTATATAAATTTTGCTTAATAAATAGACAATATTACTAAAAAATATATATGTCATACATTTATTCCCTGAGATTAGAAATCTTTAATCAAACCAAGTTTTTTTATTAGTATAGCGGACATTCCATAACCCCGGTCTATTAATATGAAAAATATTAACAAAATTAAACCTATAACCACCAATAAATCATTAAAACCTTATTTATTCAACCCCAAACATCGATACTCAAGACATCACTATCTTTCCTCCAGAGGCGTCCAACTTACGTATTGAGTTACGCTTCGGCCCAATCGTGTCATGCTCTCCCATTATAATATCCGTTGCTGCTGCCTTAATCTTGATATTTACATAATACCACTTTGCTTCTTTATTGGGTGTTGAATGATTTTGTTAATCTATCTTTGTATATAAAGGAGGATCTATTAAATATTTTTTATATATAAGGGGTTTTAAAATATTGTTTTTTTTTTTATGATTTTGACTTTTTTATCTATTTTTTTTATCGACCTCTTAATTATGTAGAATTCTTCCGCATAGCTGAGAAGGCAGAGAGTGGAGGCTCTCAGTGACCTCCAGTGCTCACTTTGTCTTATGATTAGAGAGAAGAAACGGAAATAATTCATTCCTTTGAATATGAATCGAACCCACAAACGTCGCCTTTACAATTAGATTCTGTACCGCTGCTGGCCTATTATAAAATAATATATAGTATTAAAATACAATATAAAATATTATTAAAATAAAAAACCATTAACAAAACAACTAACAATATAAAAACAATAAGATAAACTCACGTTATTTTTGATTTGCATTCAAAACCTCGCGCCACCATATTGGCTGACATTCTATCACACGCACATTCTTCAATAACGTTTCTATCAAGGGGAGTATTTGAATACCCCCCCAGTAATTGATTCGTAGTGATGTCTTTTGAATTTCAATGAGAGATTAAACAGCATCAGGCTGACGGATGTGAAACAAATCGCGAGATAGATCTTATTTAGACACTTTAGAACAATTGAATTGAGATGGGAAAGAGTTGTTTAATTAAGTTGACATTTTTTTTAGTATTGTCATTATATTGAGACCAGTCGTGGCGTAGAGGCACAAAGTGTGACTGTAAATGCGATTGGTTGTGGGTTCGATCCCCACTCGAGGAGATGAAATATTTACTTAAATTTAAATTTCCATTTCTTCGCTCTGGTGTCGAGGACAAGCGCGGCGTTGAGTTTTGCCACTCAACACGCAATGCCTCCAGAATTTGGCAGAAAGTGGGGAACGGAGTGTCTTAACACACTAGGTCTAGGTCTTAACACATCTGCCTACCCTGCAGTGTGCGGGATACAGCGTGAAGCTGATTTATTTTATTTTATCATTATATTGAGGCCAGTCGTGGCGTAGAGGCACAAAGTGTGACAGTAAATGCGATTGGTTGTGGGTTCAATTCCCCATTTGAGGAAAAGAAAAGTGTATTAAAATTTATATTTTCATTTCTTCGCTCTGGTGTGGAAGCAAAGCGCGGCATTGAGTTCTGCCAGTCAGCACGCAATGCCTCCTGAATTCGGTAGAAACTGGGGAACAGAGTGTCTTAACACTAGCATCCTTCTTCTTACCCTGCTGTGTGTTAATATTTTTATTTTTTCAAATACCTTTGTGAGATAATATAATTATCTTAATATTTTAAATATGTTGTGTATCAATTGGTTCAAATCTTACATAGAGCGGTATATTTGTGCGCTTTTATGTCAATATTTGTGCTGGGAAACAATTAATAAAATTATGTACTACACGCTGTTATCCCGCATAAAGTAGGGAGGCTACCATTTTAAAGGCACTCTGTTTACCACTTTTCGTCCAATTTTCGAAAAATTGCAAGAACCAGAGTGAGGAAATGTAAATAAATTATGCCCTCGAGTCAAACTCACGGCTTTCGCGTTTACAGTCGCAATCTGTACCATTGCGTTACGACGGCCTCAATAAATACAAGAAGGAAAAGAAGGAAATATATCTCAACCACATTAAAACTAGAACTTGGGACGTCCTAAGTCCTCGCTCTGGTTCTTGTATTATTATAAATGCTAAATATTCATTTTTAAATTACAACATTTTATAAAATATATATATAAAATAAAACAAAAATAAAGAAAACGAAACCTATTAAAAATATAATTCCCCACATTCCAACATACAGCCAAATAAACTTGCATATTACATACATACTCATACATCATGAAAAGTGATTACTTCAATAAAAATTTGATCGTATAGAGTTTTATATGTCATCATAAATACGACAAACCCTTGTATATTTATGAACTCATACGATACTAAGTGATAGGACGATAAAATGTATATTATACTATATTGGCAAGAGTTAACGTGCGTCAAATGTACGTATATTCTAATATTACAATAATCTATGATTAATAGAATACTTTGGGATGTATGGAGGAAATCAATTGGTTTTTTATAGGTTCTTTTAGGAATTAAGGCTTAATATAAACGGATGGTTTGGTTTTTTTTGTAGCCAAATATGAACATAATAAATGAAGGAGGTTAACCGTTAACCTTCAACATTAACTGTTCACGTGTGGTTTGTGGGTTTGATCTTTGTTCATCACTTGGGGTTATGAATTATTTCATTTCCGCGCTCTGGTTAGATATAATACAGCGTTGAATTTCACCAGTCACAATGCAATGTCTTGAACTTAGATAAAAAACAAAAAGCTAAGTTATCTCTGTCTGAAACTGTAGCGAAAAGGAAAGCAAAAGAAGATCTCATACGACCGTGTCTGAGTATAAATTATATAATGAATGACATGGATTGGTGATGATGACTTTGGCTGGAAGATAGTAAAAAAATATGCAAAATATATTTTAAATATTATGTGTATGTATGAGTGATAGGGGCATAACCCTTAAACTTAACTTAAGCCAAAAAATGTTATCGACATGACTGTACCCAATAATGGATTGTGTCTATCCACATGGGAACAATGAAATCAATTATAAGACATTAAAAGTACAATTAATCTAGTAGTTTCATTCTGAATAATATAATTCGCAAATTATTAATGAACGTAAATACAAAAAAAAATATCATATTCTAAAGAAGTGCAAGGACATATCGCTAGTTTTCCCCAAAGAAAACGTATCCACATAAAAACTTCAAAAACCGTATGACACTTAAAGGGAAACCCTAGAGAATCAAAATGCGTGAGAGCAGAAAATTATGCAAAGAACTGGTCAATACAACCCTCGGCTTTTACAACACTGTCAATATTTTATACGACATGATGTAAATCAATCATTTTTGTATGAGATCGTGAAATTTTATCATATTTTTTCACGTATACATACATCCAAATTATGGTAAGTACTGAGTACTGATATAGAATATCACTGAAGGACTGTAAATGTATATAAAAATGGATATATGTGCTTTATTCGTTTTTACTTATTTTATTTTTCTTATTAAACACATTAAGAAAATGGTAGATTATATATCATTTATTGCACTTGAAACCAATTAAGATAAATACATATTTATAAAATTGGAGCACATTGGTGTCTGTACATGTGAGAAAAACAATATTATTGGGGACATTTATCATTGTTATACAAAACAATTATTTTTAAGATTTGTATTGGTTTGTCTTGTTGTTTGTGCCGATTACCGATTTAATTACAATTTATTATTGTATTTTGACAAATTTTCCTTAAAATTTTCTTTTTGTCTTATTATAATCGGTGTATATATATCATAGGTGAATTTATCTTTATAAGATTTTTTTTTTTTTTTGTTGAAAGTAGGTGAAAGTATATCATGTAATAAGAGGAAACAACACATATGCAATATGAAGATAGAGCGGAGATGAAATTAAAATTAAATAATTTAAAAAAAACTTAATTTTTCATGTTATGTTTATGAATATTTATAGACTTTTACAGTGTAAAACGAGAATATTTAAGTTTCTGTGTCTTTAAAATTATATATTAAACATATTATCTCTTTCATCTTCTATAATAACTTTTATTTTAATATAATAAAAATATGTAAAACATATTTATTAAAAAGTTTAATAGTAAACAGATCAAGTCGTCGTTTTTATAAGTAAGATTCATTACATAGAAAATTTATTTATTTTACACTCTTTTAAATTATATTATATGTCTAAAAAGTAAGGTTCCACCGAGATTTGAACTCGGATCGCTGGATTCAAAGTCCAGAGTGCTAACCATTACACCATGGAACCGCACAAGTTCATTGCTTAATATATTGTATATAAAATTTCGCCTTTCACTCGCTAGACTCGGTGACGTCATGGGGTCATCTTTCTAGGTCGTATTAAGATATCATGCGTATAAGACGTCGAAACGGATATGATTTTATAGAAAAAAAATAGCTTCACGCTGTATCCCGTAAGTAGCAGGTTAGGCAGAGGAGACCTGGTGGACTCTCCGTTCTTTGCTTTCGTGGCGAAACTCGACGAATCGCTTTCTTTTACCAGGGCAAGGAAATACAAATAATACATAAAAATTTTGATTTTATATGTATTTTTTATACGTGGACTAAATGTTTGAAAAAGGAAAAATTATATATTTTTCTTTCTTAATTTTTTTGCTCTAGTAACAAGGTCAAGCACGACGTCGAGTTTCGCCACTCAACTTCGAAGCTTCGGAATTCGGCGAAAAGTAGGAAACGAAAGCATCCTTATAGAAATGGAGTGTCTTAACACTAGGTTCCCAGATTTCTTCTGCATACCCTGAACTCCCCGTAACGCTAAAATAATTTTATTTTATTGAAAATCCGTGGTACATAAATAAAGTCCTAATTAATATTTGTTTCAACATAACCACAATACACCTACTAGAAACTATTATAAAATAGAATTTCTTGTTAAGAAACCCGTTATTTTACATATATAACAAAATCACGTATTTTTGGAAATGAGCCATTTGAGACATTTGATGCAGAAGTACTCAGAATGGTATAGTAAACAGGTTTAACTTGTATTTTATTTTGTTTAAAAGTTCTAATAATAAAGGCTAGTCATCGTCATAAGTACCTAAAATAATAATAAGATTAATTAATAATCAGCTTCACGCTGCATACTGCAGGATAGCAGAGGTTACCTAGTGTTAAGACAGTCCGTTCCCCATTTTCTTAACAAATAACATTATTAACAAATAAGCAGATAAATATAAAATTGATGATTAGCTAATAATAATGAAAAAGTTAAAAAAAAGTACGGACTACGTGTCTGTAGTGCTTAGTTAAAATTATAGTAAAAAAAAAAACAAATAATGGTAGTAATTTAAAACGATAACTAATCAAACAGTCAATCAATCAACATTAAATTGTGGTTCTTGTTTATTGATAAAATAACTACTCAATTCAGATCTTTTTTTTTGACGAAAATGCTTAAACAAACAGCCACTCTGTTTTTCTTTTCCCCTTAAATTAAATTTCTTTTTTTAGTGTCTCGCTGTATACGGCATACAACAGTGTAGGTAGAGGGAACCTCGTGTTAAGACACTCCGTTCGTCTTCCGCGGAATTCTGGAGGCATTGCGTGTTGAGTGACAGAACTCAACGCGCTTTGCCTCGCCTCCAGAAATGAAAATATAAATTTAAATACTTATTTAATTTTCTCGAGTGGGGATTGAACAAACAACCAGTCTGTACAGTCACAGTTTGTGCCTCTACGCTATTTATTGTAAAAATTAGTTATTTTTTTCATATGTAATAAAAATTTTGAATAACTAATCTACCCAGATTTTTTTACTTACTCTTAAACATGAACTTTATTTTTTACTAAATTATCTCAACATCTAATAAAAAAAAACGTATGAACACAATAGAAATCTTCGTGAATCTCGCGAGCCACGCACTCATCGGTCCGGTGATACATTATTCACAATACTGATTGCGTACAGCGGGACACGTGGAGCCGCTGAATTATATATGAACGGCGATTCTGACCGGACAGGGGTGGATTTGGGTTGTCTATAAGCTTTATTATAGTTTTTTTTTAGAATTTGTGTGCCTTAAAAAAGGAAAAAACAGAACTCTTATTGCATAACTTATTTTTCTGAAATTTTGCTACAGTTTATAAGAAATTAACTGCATCATCAAATCAATCAATTCATAGAAAAAAAAATCATTACAACTTATATTTGTATGATGTTCATTTCATACAAAATGAGTGTAAAATTGGTATGGAACCCTGGGTGGGAGCGCCCGACTCGCACTTGACTGGTTTTGACTTTATATGAAACAAGACAGTGTGTTTATATGAAACAACAGTGGTAAGAGAGGTAAGACTAGACCTCGCTCGAGAACATAGTGTCGATGATACTGAGGGAAGATCATTTTAAAAGTATGAGGATATGGCGAAGAGCATGTATGATGAGGTTAATGACAGGGAACGAGACGAAAGGGATAACATACGACGGAGGTTCCATCCTCTCTGACTCTAAGGCTAGGAATAAGACGTAAACCTAAAATCTTTTTTAAAAAAAATTCTATAAATATATGTAAAGTTGGTCAGTTCATGAACTTGTAGATTATTAATCATTTGTTATTTGGTTAAAATTAATTTCATTAATGACTTAGTTGTTGATGAGCGTCCACTTAGATAACTGTTCTAGATTGGTATTTGATTAAAACAAAAAGTTCAAAATATATGAATATCACTACTAATCAATTTTCCATTCTATATATATTTAATTATATTTTGTCTGAATATGGTATATTAGTATTTTTTGTTTTTATCCGTTATATAAACTAGCTCATATTTATCTCTAAGTAGTAATTTAGTCCCTAAAAGTCTAGTCCATCTAAATAAGATTGCCTTTTTCAACATATATTTACTAAATTTATTATAATTATTCATTTATTGTGTGTCTCTTTTTGTAAGCCATATTTGAATAAAAGTGTAATGTAATAAATTAACTTTAAATTGATTACTTGACTACCCATAAATAATAAAAGAAACATGTTTAAATATTTGTATATTCCTCTGCGTCAATATTGTGTTAACGTTATAACGAAAGTAACATGACGAAATTTGAAAGGCTTCTCACGTGTAAGTGCCTATGTATAATTTGCGTGACAGCGCCAACCGGTTCCATGGTGTAATGGTTAGCACTCTGGACTTTGAATCCAGCGATCCGAGTTCAAATCTCGGTGGAACCTGGCTTTTTGCTTTTGAAATGTATGTACGTATCTATATAATTGTATACCTATACCTATATCATCATGATGTTTATAACGTCTTAATCTTTATAATTTTAGGGTTAGGTTAGATTTTTTTAATTTTATTTCTACCTCTGACTTAAGTCATGATTTGTAATTAATTATAAAATTTAGTGTTTTGATACTAAGATCGTTTAAAATAATTTTATTACTAGCAACAACAGAAATAATGTTAAATAATATAAAAAAACAAATAAACGATTTAAAATTCAAATATTCTCGAAACCAGTCGTGGCGTAGGGGCATAAGCGTGCAACTGTATACGCGATAGTTGTGGGTTCGATTCCCACTCAAGAAAATAAAATGTATAACTTCCTCGCTCTGGCAACGACGAAAAGCGCAGCGTTAAGTTTCGCCGCTCCACAATTAAATGCTGCTAATACTTGATCGGGAAACTATTGTTTCGACATTTATTATAAATCATATCTTAGAAAAGCTAAGAGTTGTCTGTTCTTCTCAACAGAACAGTGTTCCGAGCCGAATTGAATCGCCCAATAAAATTAAAATATTATACATAGGTACTTTATTTCCATCTAAATAAATATTTATTCAGTACATTTGTCTGTCTATATGTCCATCTATCTGTCCCACAATACGTCTCTGTACCAACAGTAGCGTGGACGCGTCCAATACGCACAGTGGCGTGCTAACAGGCGTTTAGCGTCCCGCTCCCGGGAGACCGGCTCCTTTCGGCTTTACTCACAAATCTAACTACTTTTGCAGGGCTGGCTGGTTGATTTTTTTTTTGGGAATTATGTATATATGTACATCATTATTATATTTGTATTGAACTGTATTCATAGGATTTATATACATATAATAACTCAAACTTTTGAGATTAAATTATTAAATAGATACATGATTTGAGAGCCAATAGTCCCATCGAGGACGTCAAAGATCATGCAGGCTGACTAATAGATCCTGGCAAAAGCCGAGGAGGAGACCTAATTCCAGGAGGACGAAGATTCAAACATTTTATCATCGTTAATGATATAAATCCGAGGAATATTTTGGTCATGGATTTGGAAATCGTCCAAGAGACGCGAGTCGAAATTTCGCTATGTTCGAATTTTTTTAAACGTTTTCTAAAAATGTATGGACACTTTAGAATTTTTTATTTCATATATAATTCTCAGACAATATTTTTTTCTTCCTTTTGCTAAAATGTTATTATTAACATGTGGATAGGTCATTTCGGGAAAATAAGTAGTATTTATATTCCTTAAATGCATATTTATATAGAGTAAATGATGCCAGTTTATTTTCTTACAACTTATTATAACGCTAACAAGGCTTCGCCCGCTTGCACTTATTGTAATGTTTTAGCCCAACATAGAATGCTTTCTAAATTCATTCGGTCTGTGAAAGTGGAACAAACATTCATCCCCACAAATTTTGCCATTTATAATATTAGTAGGATTAATTTACAAGCTTTAAGAACGTAATTTATTTAAGAAAAAAAAACTTAACCAAAATCTTAAAAAATAAGTCTATCACTATAAGGACTACGAGTGAGCCCTGAATACTCTACAACAGTAACCATATTTTTATATATTCGCCTTTGTTATATAGGTTGTAAGGATTTTTTCGCGTGTCACAGCTTGATAAGCCGTACGTAACCAAACTGGTCTTATTATGTGATAGAATAAATGATGAGGTCAGGATATTATGCGATTTCTTTTATGAAGGGACTTTAGGTCAGGGTTGGTTTGGAGATTTCGTTAAGTAGAAAAAAAATATATAATTGATTGTTGGTTCGATTTTTACTCAGGGAAATAGTAATATTTTAATTATTCTCTGACAAAAGTAAGCAAACAGATTCGCAACTCAATAATCTATGTTGAATTGGGCTGATAGCGAAGAATGGAGTGTCTTATAATGATAGGTGTCTGCCTGTAGATGGTATTATATACGAAAAATAGGAGGGCAGAAAGAATGTAGTGTTAAGTCACTCGGTTACCAACGCACCTATTTCAACGCATTGTTTATAAAGTGGTAGAACTCAATGCTACTCTCACTGCCTCATTTATTACCAGGGCGAGGAAATATTATCGTTCCTCCGATGAAGACCATGAGCCTTTAGTGAAAATCAAACCCACAACCGTGGTGTTTACAGCACACCTGCGCCTCTGCACCACGACGGCCTCCACCGTCGATATCATTTATCTATTATCGTAGAAAATTAATCCAATAAGCCTGATTGTATGTTTGTCGATCCCAACATGTTTGAACAGTAATGATCGATCACTCATTAACTAATGGCTATTCCTGTTATAGTTCCTTTTAGCTGATTCAAAAACTGCAGTTTATCATGTAGAGTACATGATGTTAATTGTAGAGTTAGTGGAGATAGAGCAGCGTTTATTTTAAAGTATTGCTTTGATATAAGGAACCGTAAAACCTATGGAGAAATCTAACCTCATATGTAATTAAATTTGATTTGATTAAGATATTTTCTTTTCAAAAAAATAATAAATAATAAGCTTACTAAATATAAAATGTTCCTTTCGACTATATTCTCATTCCTCAAATAGTAATTAATTTATTAATAAAATAATTGAGGCCAGTCGTGGCGCAGGGGCACAAAGTGTGACTGTACACTAAACTAAACTAAACCGGATTCTAACCCCACTCGAGGAGATGAAATATTTACTTAAATTTATATTTCCATTCCTTCGCTCTGGTGTCGAGGCAAAGCGAGGCGTTGAGTTCTACCACTCAACACGTAATGCCTCCAAAATTCGGCAGAAAGTGGGGAACGGAGTGTCTTAACACTAGCCTCTATCTCTCCCACTTCCTCTGCCTACCCTGCTTATGCGGGATACAGCGTGAAGCTGATATTAATAAAATATTGTATTTTTTTTATTTAAGGTTCTTAAACGTCTGGCGGTAATGCATGTCGAGCAGGTACAAAAAAATAGTAATTACATAGCTTTTGTATCGATTCTACAGCAGTTAAATAAAAATAAAGAAATCGAACGCGAATCGCGACCACAGACAGACCCTGACCCTCTGAAGAAAGAAGAAGACCGCTTAAGAAGCCAAGAAGAGATGAGAATAAAGCTTATTCTGAAAGTTTTAGACTTTCAAAATATTCATTTGGATATTTTTACTATCATATTATCTGTACATACATCAGTACGAACAGTTCTTAAGTCTATATAATACACTAATATAGATTTGCTTGTATTGTGGGATTGATAGAATCAGAGGAATGAATATTATTTACATTCACACGCTATATCTATAAAATTTATCGAAAAATGGGAAACTGAGTGTCCTATACTAGGTTCCCATTGTTTACTCTGTACTGCGGAATACACTGTGTACACCTCACTCTATATGCAGAATACACCGTGAAGTTAAAAAACTGACTTACGTCTTTCAACGGACAGACGGAACGGAACCAACCTCGTGCGTGAGTCCACCTCGAACTTGGCTATATTATTTGACTTCTGTTACAGTCTAATTATAACGCAACGGGCTGAATAATATTTGTAAGAAAACCATTTATCGTGTATAAAAATATGAAACGCCACCCTTAGTAATACTAGTAATTTCTAAATATGTTATCAGCTATTTAATTAAGTGTAAATCTAAATATCCCCAAAATTAGATCTACAAAAACGTTATATATTTTATATTAAATTCAATATTAGAATAACTTAAAAAATATATCTGTTATTCATAAATAATTGCCTAATTAGAAATCAAGCACATTTTACTAGAAAAAGAGGTAATCAGATCTGTTAATCAGACCTAATATACATATTAGCAATATAAATTACATAGTATAATATATTTTACTACATTTTTATTCTGTTTAGTATCACGCTGTATGTCACAAATATCAGGGTATTAAAAATGCCCAATTTTCGTAATATTGCGTGTTGAGTGGTGGAACTTAAAGTTGCTATTTGTCTTGATAAGTTGTTATCAGAGCGAGGAAATGAAAATTATTCTTTTCCCTAAATGAGAATTGAAGTCACTACTTACGCGTTCACAGTCAGACTTAATACCACTACGCCATATCGGCCTTTATATAACATTACAGTCGTGTAACCAAAATCCTATTTTTATTAGAAATAACATAGTTAATCTTTATACGAAATTTAGTCCCCCTGTAACGTGAGCCGTCACTTTGTTCGCAAATCGCGTTATATGGCCGCGGCCGATGGAACAATTGCATTAATATAGGAATAACGTTAGAATCGTATTAGACTTCTTGATTTCATGTTTGGTAATAGGATTTTTGGTATTTCTTACAAATTGCTAACAGTACTTACCTACTTAACTTAACTTTGAATAATAGTAAAAAATACAAATATTTTATTAATTCTAAATTATCTTGGTAACTTTTTGTTTTGGATTCCAGGTCGCACTTATATCTTACCAAAGCGGGGAAAAAAAATCAATGGTCCAAAAGGAGATCGAATTTACAACCATAGCGTTGAGAGTCAGATACTGTCCCACTGCACCACAATAGTCACATGTATATTACAAAAAAGAAATTATATATACCTGCATCAATCAGTTTTCAATTTTCACTCATCTTAAGGCAAGAATAGACTAGTGAAATACGAAATAAATAAAACAACCATACATAATATACATTTTCATATATTTAAGTGACAGCTTATAACAATAAAAGTTATAATGACATAAGGATTGCACGTTTGTCTTTGGGTTCGTTTGAATGACTCATATTTTACACTATTTACAGGATAACATTGTACTAAAATTATTTAAAAACTCGAGACTTTTATATTAAATATACATCTTATATTACTAACGAATATAACTAAAACAACGATAAATATACACTAGCCGTGCTTCATTAGTAAAAGCTAAATATATTTTGTGATAAATGGAATAGGTATCATATAATATAATACAAAAAAACTGCAATATGCGGTTATATTAATCATATGAACATTATATCTTGAATATAAAAAATACATGAGAGTGGAGAAAATTAAAGAAAAATATGAACGTATAAACGTAAAGAAAACTATTCATAAAATGTATTAATTTACAGTAAGAGTAACCACATACTATATTTTCAGCAGTTACAGCGGTTTTTACTTAACAGCGATTTTAAACAGTATTTTTTTTTAATAATACTGAATATACAAAATCTTGAATAACATAACTTATCTTAAATTTACAATAAAATCTTTGGCTTTACTTTATGGCAACCGAAAAAAGTAATTTTAATACTAAACTGTTATAAATTGACAATTTTATGACATAGCTACATACATATGTAAGAAGAAATTCGTATACAATTTTACGTATGAACTCAAACGTCGCATTAATTAATAACATTCATATTGAAAATATTTACAAAAATGGTCTATCTACTATACATTTCACCGAAGCCGTTGAATTTAAATATTACTAACGAAGGTTGATTAAACATTGTTTTAACAATCTTTACTTTTGGAATGTAATTTAAATACTACGTGTAATTCTAAATGACATTTAAAGATATAAAAAAAAATGTATTATATGCATATTTAACTGGAAATGAATGGAAGTTGATTTGTATAGTTAATTATAAATATGAGCAAAATTTTGAATGTGCGAATACACTTATCATTTTTGATATACATATTTCATTTAATACGAACATAAATATATTTTCACAAGTTGGTGGGATTTTCCATGATATGTGGTAAAGTATACTTATGCGTAGTATACTCGTGTAATATAGCTGCATTTACTACAATACCTATAGTTTATTACTCATCGTGCTATAGTTTACTATTACCTATAACATTATAGAATAAAATAATCATATCACAAAATAAACGTCTTTTTGAAATAAACTGATACATTGCTAAAGGATTTTTCTTTAACATAATATATGGAATGGTATATTTTGGAATTATTAAAGTAACGTATGTATATTTTTCATACACATTCTTCTACTGGTCTAATACTTATAATTAAAAATAACTAGGATGATTGAAATATATTCGAAAAAAATCAAAAACAACAAAATAAATTGAAAAATATGAAAAAAAAAACTTATAATATTATTATTTTATAATGTGACAGTACAAGCACTTAACTAATTTTCGTTACAAACCAGACATTATACAGCCTGTTAATTTTTAAAGAGATCAAAAACTCACGTTGGAACCTTACGATACCTTATATAATTTAGCTTAAAGTTTGATTTAATTATAAACATTCAAAATAAATTATTAATTTTGCTTATCTTTGGTAGATTAAGAAACAAAATTTTGACAAATGTTCAAATTTCCGATTCAAATTTTGCTATATCATATTTACAAGCACCGACACGCTGGTATTTTAAATGCACAAATTTAACATATTTGAAATCTATTTAAACAGTTCACATATCACTGATGAAAAATAATTATATTTATTAAAAACATTCAACTATTCTGTTTCAAAGTCTTACAGTAGTTTTTCATCTATTATCACTATATTCAGCCTTAGCGCCAAGGCGCGAAGGCGGTTGCGCTTCAGGAGGGCAAAGGCTGTAATGGAGGAACTGCACTGCTCATCCTGAAATCTGGGTGTGGCGGGCGGAGATCTGAAAACATTTTTTTAAATTACTATGCAATACTTCCTAAGTGTGGAATAATACTTTAAAAACGTAAAAAAAATATCTATACCTTTTCTTATAGAAAAATGTTCAAAGATTTTAATTTAATACGTATACAGGACAAAGAATAATGATTTTTTAATTATAAACTTTAGAACTCTTGAAGATTCTTGCTTCATTTTCTTGAATACCTTACCCAAGAAAATGTAATATTTAACATTTTCATTTCCCCGCTCTGGTAAAGAGGTACAGCGCGGCGTTAAATTCCGCCACTCATCACGCAATGCCTCCGGAATTTAGAAAATGGGGAACGGAATGTCTTAGTACTAGGCTTCCTCTGTCTACCCTACCGTATGCGTGATACAGCGTGAATTCTATTAAACAAGATTTTATATTTTTTTAAACATACCTATACGATCGCCCACATGCATATCAGGTGGATGCATGCCATGCACATCAGTATGCGGAGGCTGCATATGCTGAGGGTTCCTCAAATCAGCGTGCTGGGTCTCTCTATGCCTTCGCAAGTCCACTTTCCTCTGGAACGCCCGCCCACACAGATCACAGGCGAAGGGCTTAAAGCCCGTGTGTTTTCTAGAGTGTGTAATGAGATTTGAACTTTGGCTGAACGCTTTACCGCAAACTTGGCATTTGTGGGGTTTTTCACCTGTGAACAACGTGGTATGTTAATAGAATCGTCGAGTTTTGTTGTTTCGTCGATGAAAATTGTGTTTTTATTTAAATATATTGACATTTTGAGTTTCTATAGCTTATTTTGTCTATGCTATGTACACTCTATATTTTTAGTTTATTTAACGTCACTTTAATATATTCGTATAGTGTAAGTTTGTAGCTATAACGCCAAACATTATAAAAATAATATATAAGCCGCAGTGGCCTTTAAAGTCGTTTATACGGTATCAAAATTTCTCCATAATAAAACTGCTTACGATTTCAATCATTATAGTTAAAAAAATATATTATAGTTAAAAAAAGTTCAAAATATAGTTAATTTCAATTAACTCGCCTTGTAACCAGACTGAATAGCTTACATTTATATTCTCCCCAAAAGTGTAGAATATAGAATATACAACCATTTAATTATATAATGAAAGATAAAATTCCGAAAGTAACAAAACCAAATCTTTAATGTTAAACTACTAGTTAAACAGTTTTTCCTTGTTTAAATGTCCTTTTTTAAGAAATATGATTTTTTTTTCAATTACAGAACAGAAATGTGTACGCGACAGTTGTGGGTTCTGCTCTTACTCGGGGGAACCAATTATTACATTTCAAGACAAAGCGCGGCGTTAAGTTTCGCCATTAAATATGAAATATCTCGAAAATTGGCTGAAAAGTGGGGAACGGAGTGCTATATGCGGGATATAAATTTAGTTAAGCAACAGTAGCCGTTTAGCTTATTGCTATTTTTTTATACCAGGCGTCTTGTTATTTGAATATGTATGTATGTATCGTATGTTCATAATATGTGTACCGACGGTAGCGTTAATTTTAATACAAAACCAATATATAGTTAAACTGCGTGCTGATTGGTCACTAAGTTTTAACTCTAATCTTAATTTATTTGTCCCATGTTTATAAAAATATAAAAAAATCTATAGGTATATATTATTATTACGAAGCTACTATAATAAATCAGCTTCACGCTGTATCCCGCACACAACAGGGTAGGCTGAGGGAACCTAGTGTCAAGACACTCCGTTCCCCACTTTCTGCCGAATTCTGGAGTCATTGCGTGTTGAGTGGCAGAACTCAACGCCGCGCTTTGCCCCGACACGAGCGAAGAAATGGAAATATAAATTTAAGTAAATATTTCATGGAACCCACAACCAGTCGGTCTCACAGTCACACGTTGACGTTCAGACGCAATGGAAATAGTCTTTTCCTATATCTATATAATCTGTGCTACAATATCTGCGTATCGATCCGCGCTGACACGTGAGCCTCAGTGCGGATAGCTTAGGGTTGGTAGAACGACAAAAAAATATAAGAAAAAATAAACAATAAATATACATTTTAATTGTTTCATCGTTATTATTTTTATAAGCTTTTAAATAAATACCAAATTGGTTTAGACACTACTAAGAACTAAAAGAAAATATATTAACTTGTATACTCTTTATATAACATAGGTATATATATAGAAGAAGAAAATTATTTTACAAGAAATAAAAAATATATATGTTAAAAAGATTAAGTATAAATCTGAATATTATTTAATCTTCACAAATTTTAAAATATCGGTAGTAAGAACTAGTCACAAATCACTTTATCTTCGTCAATTGCACATAAAATTTAAATGGCAAAACTCACATAATAAATATATCACATAGTGAAAAACAATAGTAATATTTATAAATTTCCCCTTAAACAAAAACTGGATTTGAACCCGCCACCAATCAAATTCCACCAGGCTACTATTGCGTAACATAACCCTAAATATGCGGATATCGCACGTGCGAGTATTAATACACGTCCGCGTAATCTCTGCGAGGTCCGGTCCGCATTACAGATTCTGCCGTATTCCGGACTACAAAAATTTATAGCCCGTTATATACGCGGCCATTACCAGTTTATGTATCGTGATTCTTGCTACGGAATTTAATATCGTATCATATCGTTGCCGTTGCTCTTTGTTCTAGATTTAGTGGCATTTTCTTATAATTCCCGTTGAAAGCTTATAAGTTATGTTTTGTGAGTTATTTTTAGTATAAAAGTCTACTTTAGGTACTTTCTTAATATGTATTTTACAGTAACTACTATGATCTTATATAAACATAAACACTCATAAAAATAGTTAAGAATATGGACATAATTCACAGATTCACTCTAAAAATTACAATTCCTAACTAAACTGATGTTTCCGTTTTCCCGTTTTCCTTTAAAACGTTATATAACATACGAAATACATAACAAATACCGATCGTCCAACCTGAACGATGCCAATCCGCGAACAAATCACGGCGGCGATACCTAACAATTAGGTACAACATCGAAAGAGGGCCGTAGTCCGTCAATCAAGGGGTACAACGTGGCGACTTCATTAGAGCGACCGAGAGGATTTTGCCCCTCTCGTTCCCTCCCGAGTGTCGCGATTGCCGAGACCAATTTATATCCGTCGTGCTATTGGCCGTGATTGCGGGCGGCTCCACCCAGCGTCGCGTAGCAACGGGGGGAGGGGGGCACGGTCCACCCCCACCCCCCGTTATGGATCGCAATTTTCCTTTGAATTGGAAATCAGAGTTCGCAGCCCTCGTTAGTCCTCCATCTTTGAGATAGCAGATTTTTAGTGAAGATGTTTCAGTGAGAATTGCGCTTCGCTCAGCTTTTGGTTGGGTAGATGAAAATGTGAAATAGGGTTTTCAGTGTTTCTTTTGTTTTGCTCTTTTAGTTGCTTCTGTCTGTGGGTGTATTTTGTTTATGAAAAGTGGGTTCTCTTGCTGGCTGTTTAAGACGTACTTCTTTTTAAGTCATACCTTACCAGAGTCTTAAATGAGAGACTGCAAAACTTTATCAATAAACATGGTTACTTTAATTTTAATAAGAGATTAGGTTCCATCAAGAAATTTTCGTATAGACTGTTTCCAATATATGCTTTATACAGCTACAAATAGTAAACAGTCAAAGTCTAAGATTGTCTAACTTCATACATAATCTAAAAAGGCTCAAAAGCCGTTTCACATCTGAAACAAACACTAAACAACACTTAACATCCATTAAAACAAATTTACAAACACAATTCTAGTTTAAAACAATAAACACTTATAATATAACAGTAAAGCGACCAACTTTCCGCAGTAACGTACATTTTGAAAGTGCGTAAAATCTTTGAGTCGTAATTCTTGAGTGTAATTACAGGCACGACAGTGTGGAGGGTAGGATTTAATTGCTTAGGGACGGAAGCTAAGACGTGTTGAACTTAATTTCAGTTTAACTGTGCAAGCTTTTTGGGAGCTTCTTCTCCCTGGGAGTGAAATGTAACGAAGTTCAATATAACATATATTGAAGTTTGTTACATTTTGAGAAAAATATTTCTTAGAAAATGTGTAAAATATTGGAAACAGTACTATGTATTGGTCTCGGGCCTTATTATTTTATTTTTTCAAACGCTTTTTTTTCTTAAGTACTAGAATAGTCAAAAATAGCTTAAAGAAGTCAGTCAAGAAATTTTGTGGAATTATCCGTTTAACACTTTCTGTTAATTTTTTAGACCTGACAGAGTTGGTAACGGGTTCATAAATATAAAATTAAATTAATAAATTTGATGATTATAATATAGATATATTTATAATATAGTCGAAGTAGACATGGTGCAGCATTGAATTCCACCATTCTACATATAGCACCTATTCTTTTTTTTTTTTTGCAAAGTCAAACAAGTCATTTAATCATACATTCTAAGATTTAAAATATTTTTACACTAAATCATACAATCAGTTTTAGTTCTCAAGATGACACGGATTATAGACGTATAAACTACGTAATTTTAGTATAGTGGAAGCTTCACAGATTTTTATGGTACCTCGTAATCAAGTAATAAGATGAAAACAATATTTCTCTTGTTGTTATCTTGTACCGTAGCCATCGTAGCACAGCGGGACATTGGTTGTAAACGAGACGGTTGTCGGTTCGATCCCCACTCAGGAGAATAATATTATATTTATTTTCATTTCCTTTCTCTGGTAGACAAAGCGCTGCGTTGAGTTATATCACTCAACATGCTATGTGTTGTAAGTGGGGTTTTCGGTATTTTGAATGAAAGCTGTATAAATTTAAAAGCTACTTTAGTGGCAATGAAACCATAACTTCGTATAGAACAATTATTCCTTGAGAACTTGAAAATTTCCTTTAGAGATATACATTTTTAGAAAATGTAGTATTGCACGTAGGATTTCTTACGCCTCTTAGAATAGGTTTCCAACAAGCGCTGGTTCAAATCTTTCTAAATTTATGTACGATT
Organism: Heliconius erato x Heliconius himera; assembly: GCA_013421005.1. NCBI lineage: Eukaryota > Metazoa > Arthropoda > Insecta > Lepidoptera > Nymphalidae > Heliconius > Heliconius erato x Heliconius himera. The sequence continues at coordinate 76,443 of JAATLQ010035605.1, forward strand.
TCTAAAAAAGTATATTTTTTTCACAAGAGTGCAATTACACTTAAAAATTAATACAAATAGATTGACTTATTGACTTATAATTTAAGTATCTTAGCGACTAGGTCGTCAAAAACGTTGGATTTAAACTCACACTCACCACAAAACTGTGCCACAACATCTAAACACATTCACTTATTCATATATTCATTATTAAAAGAATTTCCGTTTAAATATTAAGACGCGTTGAGATTGAACGGAGCGAAGCGAGAAATAATCGTAAATCCTGAGTATAAGGAATCCTGGTAATGGTTTAGGACGGACGGTTCCGAGTGCTTTTTACGTTCCAGCTTAAACTTAACTTTGGTGAAATATTTTGAGGATTTTTTTTTGGTTTTATTTTAAAAAATGTGTTAAATAAATTATATTTAAAGATTTTTACTTTAAAATTGTAAAATATTTATTATATATATTATAGAGTTTATAAAAAAAACTTTATTTAGATATTTTACCTTTAAGATAATGTAAACTAGTGTATGTATGTACAAAATTCGATTCCTTTATATCTAAATATCAAAATATGGTAACAATTCAAATCTCATATAAAATCTTTTAAATAGAAATATAAAAAAAAAAACAACGTCGCTTAGTTTCAATCTCTCAACATGCAATGTCTTGAAAGTTGAACGGAAAATAGGGAACGGAGAGTCTTAACACTGATACCCTCTGCCTATATTTATTTACTACTACCAAAATAATAGCATAATATTTAATATTTTTTTTAATAATAAAGAAAATCCTATTCAATATTCGATAACGATATAAAATATTCCCAATGAAATCACTCAAAATCATTACGGCCCATTATCAGAGCACTGAACGGAGATTAACAATAAAACAGACGTTAATACAATTAAATTACCAAATCCAGCCCTGCGTTGCTCATCTGCACAATGTCAAAGAGGGATTTTTATGGCAACGTACTTCCCTACTGAATTAAATATACGCTACTAAGAGCGCTTTCGAGTAGGATTTTTAGATATATTGAGGGTAAATATTGAAAATTTTAAGATTTTTTTGTTTTGATTCTTATTAAGTATATATGTGTAACAGAATTTACGTTATAGGTATATAGTTCAAGTTGCTAATAGAATATTATACATTATTTATAGAGGCCGTCCTGGCGCAAAGTTTTAGTTGAAATACCTACGAGAACATTAAATTTCACATTTTAAAGTCCACGCAAGCAAAGTTGCGTTCGATGACTAATCTTGTATATAATTAGTAATATCACCAAAATAGAAAAAAAAACCAGTCGTGGCGCAGCGGCACAAAGTGTGACTGTTAAATCGACTGGTTGTTGGTTCGATCCTCACTCGAGGAGATGAAATATTTGCTTAAATTTATATTTTCATTTCTTCGCTCTGGTGTACAGGCAAAAGCGCGGCAAAAATGGGGAACGGAGTGTTTTAACACTAGGTTCCTTCTGCCTACCCTGTTGTGTGCGGGATACAGCGTGAAACTGCTTTGATTTGATTTTTTAGAAAAAAACACACACACAAAATCTAGACACGTTCGCGAAGGGCCAAAGCAATAACAATAATTTGCGCGACTCCTCCCTTAATAATTCAACGATAAAAAACCGCTGGCAAATTGGAGGGGGGAAGAGTACGAGAGCTCGATGCGTTTACGCGATCAATGTTAATACGGAGAGAATTTTTATTTTATTTTGACATACGTACATACATATTTTTGTATAGTGGAAACGGACAAGGGAGTGTCTATGTTTTGTTTGCCGTTAGTAGTAATTTCATAATTTTAAATTTTTGTTTTAACTTCACGCTGAGCTTTTGGGTTGGTTGTCACCAAAGAAATGGAAATATTAATAAATCATAATTCGTTCTCCCTAGTGGAGATCGAACCAACAACCCTCGCGTTCCAGTTACGCTCTGCATAACGACTGGCCTCTAATGTTGCTTAAAAAATAAGTAGACTTAATGCAATATTACTTTTTTTTCCGCCTCACGTTGTCTCTTGCGGAATGGGAAAACAATATTTAAACTACATTTTGTCTAACCAGATGAAAGATATGAAAATATTTTAGTCCCGCGAATATGGATCGAACCTACGAATACCTATAATAAAATATCTACAATACATATACCTACAATATACGTATCTTAAAATTGTAATGTATGTCTATCCGGATACCTTTCCAAATAGAAAATAACTGAAAAGTGCAGTTAGTGACAAAAAATGAAGAAACAATTACTAACTCATTAAAAATAATGATTTTTCTTTCAAGACGTTGCTAAAATATAAATTAAGACAGTTTTCCCATTTCCATCCACATTCACAACACCATCTTAACAAAAGTCATATTAAAAAAGCTTAACTCTACATACATTCTAATGATTTACAGCTTAAATTAATAATTTTGTAGCAAAAGTTACCACAAATACGTATATATAATCGTTTAGTGTAATATCAGAACACTCTGCACTGCAGCCAGCACTTAGCGAGCTCAGGTGCAAGATTAAAAGTGCACTCATTACCTCACAGCACTACGTGGATTTAAAAGCTTTATAGTGAGCTTTTTTTTAATATTTTCATAGAGTAAACGTTGATTTTAATTTATATTTTGTTTTAAGATAGCAGCTTCACGCATTTGCTCGCAGAAGGAACCTTAGGGTTAAAATTTTCCCCAAGAGGTTCCCCATTTTCCGCTCAATTTTCGAAACAGCGAGTTGTGTAGCGGAAATCAAATATATCAAATTATAATAATTTGTCATTCCTCTGAGTGAGAATCGAATCTTTAGCCGTCGCGGTAACAACTGCACCACGTTGGCGCTTGATTAATTTTAAATATTGTATCTAAACGTTGTCGTCTATAGTTACATTGGTCCAGTTACGTTGTCATGAAAATATACTATTAAGGAAAAAAAATAGAAATATGTTAACTGTACATATTTTTCTTACATAGTTTTCTGTAAAATATAATAAAGAAATGTAGGCTTGAAAAAATAAATATATATGATAAGAAATATAGATACCATACTAAAATATGTAAAGTTTCTTTTACACACATATATATTTGTATATATTACAGCAAATCCACACAAGCCGACGTGATTCCCGGGATCGCTAGTGATGTGCGGATTTCGCTTAGAATCCCGGTTTACGATCATACGGCACCCGGCGGGGTGGTGATATACATCCCTATGTATTATAAGATACCTGGACTTTACAGTATTATTGACCTAGATTTTTGCTTTAACTTCTCAGTATATATCTTGTTTTTTTTTGGTTGTTTCTACTCTATGTTATATTAATTTTGCAGAGTAAAAAGAGTGTCCTAAGTTATTCAACACTGAGTTTGTCATTCTTTGTATTGAAAAATATAGCATTTTTACGCCAAGGACAGTCAAAAAAATACTTATATTTAAAATAAAAACATTATATACTACGGAATACGAACATATATCTCTACATTATATTCCGTAAATAATCTTAGTACAAAAGCTATCACTTATCACAAAGATTATTTCCACATAAATCTAATTATTTTGAAAGCTTCTTACACAAAAACAAGAGGTTACACAGAACCTATCAAGACGCTCAACAATCGTTATTCCAGCGCAAACAAAGCACGCTAACATAAACAACTCAATCTTGAGACGACTGATGGAAAATGGAGTCGCAATCTTAAGAGAATAGCAAATTGTTGAAATAAAATTGCTGAGATGATCTTGTTTTTTAGATAAATGTTACTGCTGTATAAATGATATATACTATTTTCTTAGCTTCTCGTATTCCACACATAATAGGGTAGATAGGGGAAACCTGGAAACCTATTGTTAAGACACTCCGATATCAATTTAGATACCTCCGTTCCTCACTTTCCGACGAATTTTTAGCGAGAAATTATAAAGTCGTTTCTTTTGATAAATAAAAGTTAATAAAAAGTAGAAAGAAACCTAAAATATTACTACTAGCTTCACGCTGTATCCTACCGAGGTAGTCTCTGTATACCTCTTTCACCTCGTCCACCTGATACATGCGCTCCGGGAAGTCCTTATGCTTTTTACGCGACCTTCCTCCAGTATCCTTCAGTATATGATACTGTATTTTCGAAGATCCTAAATCGTAGAAAGAAACCAAAAATGTTAATAATTAATAAGAAATAAACAATTCAAATATCAAATAAGTCTTAAAACGATCTGAATCTACATATAACATACAAGGTACTTAAAAAAGCACCTAAAATTTTAAAACCCAACATCCCTTATAGGTCACGAAACATACTCCCAACGTCCGGGTCATTTTACTGAGACGTTTACGATCGCACCGGATATGTGGATGCCGTAGCGGAACTTGTGTAAATGCCACTTACTCTTGATTTATACGTGTGTACCACTATGTACCGTGGCTGGCTGTATATCAGGCGGTATGACTTTTTTATTTCACGTTTTTAATGTTCTTTGCATATTCGATATGTGTAGAGTCCATAGAGTCTTTATTTGAGTAGATTTTTCGGGTTCTGTACCAAAAAGGTTCCCTATTACTAACACTCCGCTGTTTGTTTATCTATTTGTTCGTCTGTCACCAGGCTGTATCTCATAAACCCTGATAGACAGTTGAAATTTTCATAGATGATGTATTTTGCTATAGTATAGCGTTGATGGAAAGTAATAAAAGGCAAAATAAAATATTAAGGGAGCTCCTATACATCAAACGTGTTTTTTTAGGTAATGAACATACGAAATGCTTCGTGCGGTACTCCAACTTGCTCTTGGCCGGTTTTTTACTACTTTTGCTTGTTAATTTATAAAATAAATTTATATGAAATAATTCATGTGATATAAATTGGAAAATATAGTTTTTTGGGTTCCGTACGAATTTTGAAAAGTCGTCTCCTGGATACACCCCTGTGCACTCTGCTCTTTTCTTTTCGCTCTTTCTGTAGAAACACATAATGTCATAACGAGAGTGAGAAACTAACACCGCACTCCGTACACCTCTTAAGCATTGTAAATATACACCCTACCATAAACTATATTTAAATCCCAAACTAGGTAGGCAACAAATATATAATGGCGTCCTAATAATAATACCCAAAATAAAAAAAGAAAATTCAATATTCATAACAACATTAATATATTATTTTCCTCTTTAAGAGACTAAAAATCGAATATAACGTGAAATGAGCATCGTGAAATGGCAAGTTCCCTCAAACTAATAAGGGCCCTCACGTTGACACTTGACAAATTCGTTAATACGCCCTCGGACGGGGGCTGGAGGGCTGTGGACCCGACGAATGGGTATTTATATAAATATTTTTGTGAACCCAGATGATTTATTGAGTCCTTAGATTTTGTCTTTTGTTTCTATTATCTTTATTCCAATTTATTATGGAAGTCGAAGAAAAGTGTTTTTTAAATATATTTTAATTAATCCTTATAGTTGCACGTGGTCTCGTTTTCCAAGGCTATTAGATTTGACAATATTTGGTGTTTTATCAGCTTCTTAACTATTAGGAACTAAGAACTAGATATAATTATAATGTTCAGTGATACTATGTTGTTCTGTTTTCCTTTTGTTGTCGGTTTTGTATGTTAGATGGCGGAACTCAAAAAAAAATTTGCTCTTTCATGACTTTTTCAGATTTCAATCCATAATTATCTCGTGTGCAGTATTTAATATTTTGTTTGAGTATATGATGTACATATATACTCAAAAAATGTTATGAAATGTAGCTTACAAATATTATTTATAATAAAATTATGATAGAAGTGAGGCCAGTAGTGGCGCAGGGGCACAAGCATGTGACTGTAAACGCGTTAGGTTGTGTGTTCAATTCCCACTTGAGGAAATGAAATATTTAATATTTTCATTTCGTCGCTCTGGTAACGAGGCAGAGTGCGGCGTTGGTCTTAATGGAAACGGAACGTTCCCACGTTCCCTCTGCCTACCCTATAGCTATGTGCGAAATACAGCATTACAGATTTATAACATTTATCTATTAAAAAACATTCCATTTCACAAACAAACGAAAACTTTTTATTTAAAAAACACACAAAACCAACTGAGCACAACCCAAAACACATCCACACATCCACTACAAAATAAAAGCAACACATAATAAAGTGGACGTAACGGTCAACTATGCAGCAGATTGTTCCGTTGGGATTGTCCCGAACAATGCGAGTGCTAGTCACTACGGTTATTGCGATGTATACGTATTTGTGACCCAAATGGAATTCGGGATTTTCGGCATTTTCCCCCATTTATTGTAGGATATTGTCGAGTTAGTTGTAGCTTTAATGGTGGTGCCTAGTATGGATAGGTTTAGGTATCATGGATCTGGTTTTATAGGTAGTATATTATAGAGACGTTTCATTCACATACGAGTATAATATATATATATATATATATATATATATATATATATATATATATATATATATATATATTTTAAAAGATTACATCTTAGTGGTAAGTTACTCATTTTCGTTTTTTCTTATTTTCTATTAAATATGTCCTAATTTTGGACTACAATAGAGTACAATAAAATCAAGAATACTTATTGTAACGCCATTAAAATATAAGACCCATATTTTTTATATTTCTTTTAGCATCAAGCTGTATCTTGCATATAGTAGGATAGGCAGAGGGAATTTAGTGTTTAAACATCCCGTTTCCCTTTTTACGTTCAATTCAGTGGCAGAACTCAACTTGCATTTACAGTCACTGTAATCTATAATAATAAACTATAAAATTTAAATATTTTACACCAAAACAAAAACTCTTACTTATATCACATCCATTTACCCATTTAGTAGCTCTACAAACGTAGCGTTGTCCTGGATTTTGGCACGCGAAGAATGCGACTGTCACCTCCCTTATTGCACCGTGACAATTGATGTTTATAGTCCTGAGGACCTAACGTCCCTAGCCATTCTAAATCCTAGTTTAATCTAGTATACTGTAGAAGTCCAAAGACATAGTACATTACGAATAAACGAGCAAAGCCGTGTATAGATTTTCTTTAGCTTCATTCTTTAATCATTCTAATAGAGAACGGGGCTCTAAGCGGTTTGAACAACGATCAAATTAAAATATTTAAAGTACATTACCCTAGCGTACAGCGTAAATATAGTAAATAGCGTTTAGAAAACTACGCGTAGTGAGATCGATTTCTATCCGAGAGATACATATGCGCATATTCGTTACTGAGTGACTGACAGACAACGTACAGTCGAAACTTCGCATTGCAGAACGCTGAAATTTTGCGTGTGGCTACTTGGAGAGTATAGGGGAGCACTAAGAGTCATTTCCAGAACGAAAGAAGATTATAAAATATAATGGCTGAAGGAAAAAAGAAGATAATTTTATTAAATTATTTGTCACAATAAGAATTTTCGCAGCGCAATTTGAAGCAGTGCTGATCCTGATAGGCGATTTAAATCTTGTAATGTGAAAGTTGTAGTATGGAATTTAATTATAAAAGGCTGTGGGAATATTTGCTCTACATGTCATGATCCTAAATTCAAATATGGGCAAGACTATGACTATGGGTTAGACAAAGGAAATCTAGTGTTAAGGCACTCCGTTCCCCACTTTCCAGTGAGTTCTGGAGGCATTGCCTGTTGAGTGGCGGAACTCAAAGAGCGAAGAAATGAAAATATAAATGTAAATAAATATTTCATTTCCTCGAGTGGGGATCGAACTCACAACCAGTCGATTTTACAGTCACACCTTGTGCTCCTGCGCCACGACTGATTATATATGTAAAAAAAACAATCTATTTTTTTAAACAAAAAACACAAACAAAAACAAAGTAAATTCACATAAGATTCTCCTTTTTCATATCAACAAGAATATTTCATATTTAATACAAGCTTACACCAATATCCATAAGTACATTTCATATTCAATAACGATTTGACACCCCACGCCGCTGATCCCAGTATTACAAGACAATGTGATGACAAAATAAATTGCTCCACAAAGGGTTGTCATTTAGGTGGATTATATCTAATACCAATAATGGAGATGAAATATGAACTATGGAGTATTATTAGTCATTATGTTTAATATCTTTGATATTTTATACTAGCGGCTCGCCCACGGCTTCGCCCGCTTAAAATACATGATTAATGATTTAATAAGCACAATCGATTGACAACTATAATGACTTCTAATATGATTTTTTTTACGACATTATCGTTAAAGAATTTTTGATTGTTTTAAATAAAAAAATACGACCATTGTTGATATTTGATATTTATAAAATATACATAAAGCTAATTATGTATTACACGTATATATTTTTGTAACTTTATGTTCTTTTTACCTATATAATATACGTCTCATCATAATTCTAAAACTCTGTTAAATGTGCTGATGCCAGTGAATAATTTAATTTAGGTTGTAGGATTCATAATATTCTTTGTAAAATAACTGTATTAATTGCATATTAACTCCTGTACAGTTTTTAAATTAGTTACATATATTATATGAACGAACCAACCAAAATATCTTTGTATTTACTTGATATTTCTTTCAAGATCGTTCTTTATCTCTGTGTTGAATTAATTACGACTTAAACTTAACTGTTATGATTAATGAAGGTAATCTCCACTAACA
>JAATLQ010035606.1:0-30455 GCA_013421005.1 Heliconius erato x Heliconius himera
AGAACCTAAATTGAGTTAAAACAAAGCAATTGGTGAAATTTTCAAGTAAATCGGTTCAGTAGTTTCAGAGAAAAATGCGGACAACAATATGTCGACAGACAGACAGACAGACAAGAAATTCAAAAAAAATCTTTTTGCTTTCTATTAGTCTTTTTAAGTATCCCTCTATCCATTTCAGTCAAAATTACTAAATGTACAGACAAAATATTTTTACTGTCTTATTATATATAGAGATTATACTTAAAAATAACAAAAGTATTATACTTTATATGCTAATACTAAATTATTATTGATTATATTTTATTATTATTATTATGTATATTATAATTATCATCATATATTATTATTGCTAGTTAACTCATATCATATTGAAGTATAAGACAGAATATAATTGTATTAAATAGCGGCTGATGTAATGCGAGGTATTATATTAACTGTCACAGTATTTATATAATAAGAACGATACTGAAAGTGTTTTTCTCATTTAACAAGTAATATCAATGTGTGGCTTTAGTGGGGAGCGGGAGCACAAGCGTGCGATAACAATCGCGTTGGTTCTGGTTTTGATTCCCACCCGTTTAAATTAAATATTTAATATTTTCATTTCTTCGCTCTGGTGTCAAGCCGGGGAACGGAAGTGTCTTATTGGGAACGGAATATGTACTACAAACGAGACTCCCTCTGAATTTCAATTGAGAAGAAATAAGATCTTTTTTATAATTTCGTTTTCACCGTTCGAATAAACAAAGTGTTATGTAAGTTTCACTAAGAACTTGTCTACTACAAGTGTAAGTCCAAAAATATTTTTGTATTATTAGTAGTAGTATCTTTGTTTTACTGTAATTTCTTACAAATTTTACGTGTTGGAACATTTCCATATTTATTTGTTATATAAAATCTAATGGCTGTTGCGCATACACACATAAGATATATTTACTTATAATATTTTATAAAAATTTATATAGCACTATACTTTTGTTTACTTTTGATAATAATATTTTTTTGTATGTGAATTTTCATAATTAGAATTAAGGTTTCGTAATTATATCTTTTATTTTGATATTAATTGTTTTATGAAAGGCTTGCTTCAGCTTCATAATAAATATGAAGTTTTCAATATTATGATTTTTTTTATATAACATCCTCAGAATTAAAGTGTCACCTCTGATTATAATAAAATTTATTTCGTGCTTAACTGGCACGCTCGGAACGCCATATTAAAAGAAACAGAATAGAAAACTTATTTCTCATTTAAATTGTATTCTGATAGTGTCTGACCGAAAATGCCATGGTCGTGGATTCCCACTTGGGTCTATTGGTTCTTTTCATTTCCCCGTTCTGGTTACAAAAACAAATCGCAGCGTTGAGTTCTGCAACTTGACACAGAATGTTTTGAAAATTAATCGGTGCATAGGGTACAGTGTCTTAACACTAGGTTCCCTCTGCTTACCCTCTGTATATGTGATAAATCGTGGCGCCAAAAAGGATTTATTCCTGAAAAAAATTGTGTTCTTTTATTTTTTTATTACGGCTACAGCCTAACTGTATTTTGCTACAAAATATTGCAAACTAACGTTTCTTTCTATAATTAAATAAATAAAAGTGCTAAAACAGAAACTATATGTTGATTTCGCATTTTTCATAGACTGTGATTGTATTTTGATGTTAAACATACATAAGTTTGTATTTTTGTTTATATTGTTTCACTAAATAAATTATTAAAAGTATTAATTGTTCTGGTTTCCTACCCTCTCAGTCAGTGGCGTAACTGTACCGTTCGAGGCCCGTGGCAAATTCATTGGATGCCAACTTTGGAATTCTCTGATTGGGGGCCCCAAATTAATAATATTCAAAAGTTCAGTGTATTTACGATTTCACGATTTGTTGACCTTTCTGTACGTGATGATGTGCGGCAGGGATCACTTATCATCAGGTGTCCGAACGATCGTTTGCCTTGTTTTTTATATTCGATATATTCCCCATATGTCAAAGTAACGAGAGGGTACCTGGTGACACTAATCTTTTAACACTCACTCCCTAATTTTCTAGATATAGTAGTCTTGCTACCGAAGCGAGGAAATGAAAATTTCCCTGAGTGGGAATCGAATCCTTAACTGTCGTTTGCAGTCAGATGCTGTGACGCTGCACAACAACGCTCTCAAGCATCCTTGTCTTTCCTATAAAAAACAAATACTTTTAAAATTTAGCACTCTGTTAAAAGCATATCAAATATACAATATTAACAAAGTAATTTTGAGGCCTTGTGACTGCACCGCGTTGTGGCACAGGTCGGTGGGTTCGATTCCCACCCGAGGAAATCAAATATTTAATATTTTCATTTGCTTCTTTCTAGTAACGATCATAAGCCTACTAACTCTCACCAAACACGCAATGCCTCCAGAATTCGGTGGAAAGTGGGAACGCAGTATCTTAACACTAGGCTCCCAGGTTCCCTGTAGCTTGTAGCAAAGTTACCTCTAACAAAGCAAGGTTGTTTGTTGTTCATTCGACGATTCGAAAGCTCCTGAACAAGTATTTCTTTCCATCTTTAAATTTTTTAACTATTATAAATTTGTAAATAAAAAACAATGCAAGAAGAACATCAATGTTGAAACAATAATGTTCCATTATTCTCATTTTGTGGTCACCTTTATTTTTTATATTATTTGCATGTTGACATTTCAATTAAAAAAAAACTATTTATGGCAACTTCAAATCACTGTCAAACAAGTTCGGACATGAATATAGGTAATTGATACTGTTTTGAATTTCGCGATGGTGTTTTTACGAAACAAAGTTAAAAATAATTAATGATATAATGATGACAACGATTTAAAATATCATTTATCAATTCAAAATGAGGCGCAGTTTAGCGCCGAGCCAAATAGGCTCTAGCGACACAGTATTTAAGAGTCCACTGTTAGAATCTGCAAAAAGAAAGAAGCGGGAATGTACAAAAATTCCCCTTACACAAAAATCGCTTTCTCAAGCAATGTCCACTTCAGATCACGAGAATCTCATCAAACAGATATTGAGTAAACCATTCAAGGTACCAATATCTAATTATGTTTCCTCATATTGCAGCAAAAGTTTAGGATTAAAACGAACTCAACTAAGAAGAGCTTTGCACGATCCAGACGAACCAAACGCACTTGTTCTGTACCGACCACCGTATATTCCAGAACACGAAAAGATGAAAATGAATGCCAATGATATAAAAGTTGCGGTTGTAGTGGATCCTATTCTAGGGAACATATTGAGGCCGCATCAAAGAGATGGTGTTAAGTTTATGTATGACTGTGTCACTGGGATGCAGATTGAAAATGCATATGGATGTATTATGGCAGATGAAATGGGTTTGGGTAAAACTCTGCAGTGTATTACATTGCTCTATACTCTTTTAAGGCAGGGCCCAGATTGTAAACCAACTATCAGCAAAGCTATTATTGTATGTCCCAGTAGTTTAGTGAAGAACTGGTATAATGAAATACAAAAGTGGTTAGGACAAAGGATAAATGCTTTGCCAATGGATGGAGGTTCCAAAGCTGAAATTACTCTAAAACTACAACAGTTTATGAACACATTTGCTGCCATTAGAGTTGCTACACCAGTATTAATTATATCATACGAGACATTTAGAATATATTCTAACATTTTACATGCATCAGAAGTAGGTTTAGTTCTGTGCGACGAAGGTCACAGGTTGAAAAACAGTGAAAATCAAACTTATCAAGCTCTGATGGGTTTAAAAGCTAAAAGAAGAATTTTAATATCAGGCACTCCCATACAAAACGATTTGACTGAATACTTCAGTTTAGTACACTTTGTTAATGAAGGTATTCTTGGTACTGCCCAAGAGTTCAAAAAGAGATATGAAAATCCAATTTTGAAAGGTCAAGATGCTCTAGCGACTTCTCAAGAAAGGGAGAGAGCTCAGGAATGTCTCCTCACATTAACTTCAATAGTAAATAAATGCATGATTCGTAGAACTAGCAGCTTACTAACAAAATACTTGCCAGTTAAATTTGAACAAGTTATATGTGTTAAAATGACACCATTACAAACTCAATTGTACAAAAATTTCATTAATTCCGACGCTATCAGAAACAAATTTGCTGGTACCGGGGAGAAGAATACTTTGAGTGCCCTGTCTAGTATAACAACACTTAAAAAACTTTGTAACCATCCTGACTTGGTGTACGACAAAATTATTGAAAGATCCGAAGGTTTTGAGAAAGCAAGAGATTTGTTGCCAAGTAATTATGACATTAAAGATGTCAGACCGGAATATTCTGGCAAACTGATGATATTAGATTGTATTTTGGCCAATCTGAAAACCAATACTGATGATAAAATAGTTCTCGTATCCAACTATACTCAAACATTAGATTTATTTGAAAAATTATGTCGTAAGCGATGTTATCTGTACGTAAGATTAGATGGTTCTATGACAATTAAGAAGAGAGCCAAAGTAGTAGAAAGTTTCAACGATAAGGATTCTAAAGAATGGATATTTATGTTAAGTTCTAAAGCTGGAGGCTGCGGCCTTAATCTCATAGGTGCTAATAGGTTAATCATGTTTGACCCTGACTGGAATCCGGCAAATGATGATCAGGCCATGGCCCGAGTATGGAGAGATGGTCAGAAGAAACCTTGTTATATATACAGACTACTTGCAACAGGCACCATAGAAGAGAAGATCTTCCAACGACAAGCTCATAAAAAAGCATTAAGTGATACCGTTGTAGATCAAAATGAGGAATCGTTACGTCACTTCACATCAGACGACTTGAAAGATTTATTCCGTTTAGAAGAAAACACTTTATCAGACACTCATGGAAAATTTAAATGTAAACGGTGTGTTAATAACATACAAATTACTTTACCACCGGAAAATTCTGATTGTACTTCTGACTTATCTAACTGGTATCATTGTGCTGATAAGAAAAATCTTGCAGATTTAGTTTTAAAACAATGCTGGGATCTAGCTAAGAGCATTTCCTTTGTTTTCCATCACCGTTCAGCTGTAACCGAGGCCCAGAATGAGATAGAAGACAAAGAAAATGTTCAACAAAAAAAGAAAAGGAAGATAGAAATAGATGATGATTATTCTGAACCTGATGATAGTGGTGATGAAGATTATCATTAATTGTGATTAAAGTAATTGTGAATAAATTAAGATTATTGTTATATTATATTTAACGTTTTTATAAATTGTTGAAGGAATTTTGTTTTTTTTTTATATTATAAATGTAAATATTATGTATAATTTAAATAAAAATGGTAAAAATTGTTATATTTTATTTATTTATTTCTTTTATTTTGGACAAAATTGTAGCATTTTTAGAAATATTTGATTAAAATAGTTGTGTTAAAATAAAATTACATACTTTTAACTAATAAAACCACTATATTATATTAATATAAGATGAACCATATTTCTTTATTCTATAAACAGAATCTTTTTGTAGAAAAGATATGAGACATCTTTAATTAAAAAAAAAAACAATGTTTTTATAACAAACAAAATGAAAATTATATTTCTAAAGTATTTACAATATTATAATTTTTATAACATGTCAATTATCAATAAAAAAACTTCATGTATTCTTATAAATGTAAATAATAATAATATAACTTAATATTAATTTTATACAAAAACTGGTATAAAATCTTAATTAATAAGTAGAAAGTGATCAAACAATATAAAATAAGATTCAAGTATAGTCTAAATAATGTTTTTTTATATAAATATAAAATCGAAGTTTAACTTCTATATATTATTATAATAAAGAAAAAAATATACATTTATTATAATATTAATATAACAGTTCGATTAGACCACTTGGCAAACTATAAATTATACATAAAAGTATAATTTCAATGAAAACAATAAACTGGCCAAGCGCGAGTTGCACTCTCACTTTTTTTAACATATAGGTACATTTTAACAAATACAATAGTCATCAAGCTGAAGAGTTTGGTGGAACGCGATTATCTTAGTAACTACTGGTTCGAATTTTAAAAAAAATGTTTTCTGTTAGATAGTCTATTAATCTAGTAATAATATACATTATCACGTTAATTATTTCAACATTGCCTACTGTACTTGTGGTCAGTTATAGCTAAAGATAGTGTACTATAAGATATGATATGAACTTCCACTTTCACGCAAAAACCAGAGAACGGATTTAGATGAAACTTTTCTGTAATATGGCTTATAGAAAGAAATAACACAGACTACGATTTATGTAAAGATTTTGTATTATTTAGCTTTAATATTACAGCAGTTTAGACGGTCTTATTCCTTAATTTCCAATATTAACTAGAACAACTTAGTTTTAATCCAAACGACCAGCTCGGCGGTTGTGAGGAATAACCCAATGCTTCGGCTTCTTCGTGTTCTTCAAAAGGTTTCCTAAACACATCTAATAGCAATCGAACCTGTAACAAATTACGTTTATTTTAATTTTTATTACCTTATAAGTATTTGATCTTGATTAACTTAACGTTTTTTTAGCTCGACGGTATATATATGTAATAGGTAAGAAAGAGGGTAGGGGGGGGGGGGGCGTAATTCTTCAATTCTTCTTACCAGAGTGAGGAAATAAAAATTTTATATTTCCTTTCCATGAGTCGGATCTAAAACCATCGCGTTAACAGTCGCACCCTTCTTCAGGCTACGATATCCTCGGCTCAGTCTACTCGACGACTGTAAAAAAGTAATATTTCATATATTAAGTACCTTATTAAAATCATTTTTCTCCGCATCTGTGATGGCGTCTTGCAATATCCAATTCCTCGGTACGTATAGCGGGTTCACTTTCAACATGCGGCCGTGACGGATTTCTTCACTCACTTATAGAAAGACGAAAAAATTTAATAAGATTTCAAAATGGCTTAATAAGAAAATATTTATGTTACTTATATTCATTCATTGGAACTTGAGACTCAAGAGAAAGTTTAATCAAATGAAACACATTATTTTTTTATTAGCTTAATGATGTATCCACTTAACTTAGCAGGGTAGGCAGATGGAACCTGGGAACCTATTATTCAAGACAGTCCGTTCCCCACTTTCCGCCGAATTTCATATTATCGAGGCATTTCATGTTATGGCGGAACTCAATGTACTTTTACAATGTACAATATTAATAAATTATAATTCATTTCCTCGAGTGCAGATCGAACGATAGAATCTTATTATATTAAAATAAACAGATTTAGTTATTTTTATATAGGATTTTCCGATTTTTACAATATTATTAGTACCATAGTTTTAGCGAATCAGAAATAAAAAAAGCAATACCATTTTCGTTCTGTAATCGCTCTATATACTTCTGCGTCCATTTCGTCCAATCCTTTGCATGGCTAACTTTATTTAACGACCATTTAGTTTCTAATATATCTTTGTTGTTCAAATCTTCCGAGTTAACCTGAAAAGATATAAAAAATACCAAATTTGATAAGAAAAAAATAATAAAATTTTAATGTTTTGACATAAATATATCAGTTGTCAACCTTTATTCTCATAAAATAATGCATTAATCGAACCCACCACCAAACGAACGAGCGTCGAACTGAGGCGTCAGTGTCAGTTGTCACTGACAGTACAGTCGACGAGTCACGGCCGCCCTAACTTAGCTGTACATAGCTGCGCAAATTTATCTTTAAATTTTTCTTTTTTTTGCATGGTAGGCAGAGGGAACCTAGTGTTAAGACACTCCGTTCCCCACTTTACAGTCACACTTTGTGCCCCTTCGCCGCGGCCTTTTTCTTATTTTTCATTATTTCCTATCCCAGAGAACAATGCGCCATAGTTCAAAAACTGTAACTTCAGGGCGGCCACGACTCATCGACCGTACTGTATATCATTAAATAATACTAACCTCAGCCAACTGTCTAAATGTGCATGTGAAATCGGCCATAGTTTGTTGCATTAGTTCTAAGAATTCCTTCACGAGTTTATCGTCTCCATCTTGGATCTGTTCACAACCCAGCTTTAATAGATATGTTTTTCTGTAAAAAGAAAATTTCGTAAAATAGGGACTTTTTTTAGATAAAAAGAAAATTAATATTATTACATTAAAATAGGACTCAATCCATCCTTTTTTAAAAAAGTGATTAAAAGGCTTTATTTTATCCCGTGTTCAAAAGGATCTATATTTTACATTATTTTAACTTGATACCTCCACGCAATCTTTAAATGATTTGACAGACAGAAAAAATAAATCTAATTAAGGTTGTATTTCCTTTTGAGGTACGGAGCCCTAAAAATATATAAATACAAAGTTTCCTTACAGAATTTTGTTTTTGACATATTCACTTAATGTACCCATCACATCATGTATCTTCTGCTTGTCTGATTCAGACAAAATAGGTTGCAATGCTTCTATAAACTTCTCCAAATTCCATAGAATAATCTAGAAAGATTATAAGTAAATTAATTAAATTTAATTTTATTTTCATATAGTATTCAGGCATCGTTCTAGTTGAAATATCTTCAAGACTTCTTACTCTCCCTAACAGGTAAGTAACCTACACCAGAAACCCACAAAAATGATGTCGTAGAATCAATAGACTGTATGCACCTTGAGATATTCTAATTATTTATATAAATATGTTCAATTTTGTTTATAAATATCATTAAAATTTAAAGATCTATTGAAGCCTTTGTGGCTCAGGGGCACAAGCGTGTGATTGTAAACGCGACAGGTTGTGAATTCGATTCCCACTCGACGAAATAAAATATTTTCATTTGTTTTCGTTTCGTTCAGGTGTCAAAGCAAAGCGCGACGTTGAGATCCGCCACTCAACACGCCATACCTCCAAAATTCGTTGGAAAGTGGGAGAAGTGTCTTAATGTGAACTGAGCAACCTAGCACTAAGCCTCTATATATATTTAACATATAAATTTATCAAATAAGCGTCAAAATTAATATAGTAAGAATTTTTTTTCAAGCCCAACATCCAAAAATTTTAAATAAAACTACAACACCAAAAATAAACCAATATAATAAAAAAAAATCAACTCACATCAGGTTGTTTATTAAACGCATATCTTCCCATGTCGTCTGACGTATTGGGAACATAGTGTTCGTAATAGTGCTCCACGAAACCGTACGGACCGTAATCTATGGTAAGACCTAGAATACTGATGTTGTCCGTGTTTAGGACACCGTGGGTGAAGCCTAGACCTGGAAATTAAAATAAAAACATGAAAAATAAAATTAGTTAGACCTTAACTAATTTAGGTTCAGGTTCTATTCCTGGGGGGTTGTGAGTTCGATTCCCACTCGAGGAAAGAAATATTGAATATTTTCTTTTCCTCATCCTGGCACCAAGACAAAAGCCCGGCGTTGAGTTCTACCACTCAACACGCAATGCTTCGAAAATTCGGTGGAAAGTAGAGAAAGGAAGTATTAATGGGTAACGGAGTGTCTTTACAATAGGTTCCCTCTACTTTCCGTGCGGGATACAGCGTAAAGCTAAAAAATAATATTAAGTTTAAATACCTTGCCAAGTCGCCACCATGTCGAGGTTTCTATGAGCAACTTCTGTAAACCATTTCACGTATTTGTCATCATCTTCTAAATTAATATTAGGGAAATAATGCTGGAAATTATAAATAGAATTATTATACTACAATTTTTTTATATTAATCAATACAAGTTTCTGAAAAAGTTAATATATGTATTTTTAATGAACAAAAAGGAGATTTTCTTAAAACCATGTAAATCATTAAAAAGGGTACTAAACTGTACTGCTTCTTCGACTCACTTACATAAATTTTGACATACTACAGCGTGATGTAACAATAAAAAAAGAGAGAGAGAAAGCAGGATGTTGAGTTCTGCTTCTCAACACGGAATGTCTTGAAAATCTAATGTTTCATAGAGAACGAAGTAAAATAAATCTTCCCTACTAACCCCCTCAGCGCTAGTAGCAGGTATACTACTTACAAGGTATAGTACGGTCAATGTGTCGTGGCCGACCTAAATATAACTGTACATGGCTGCGCAGTTTAGATTTTTACTACTTTTGATTACATTCTCCCTGATTATGTATAAAACGCGCAAAAGTTCAAAAAGACTAACTACAAGGCGGCCACGATACATCGGCCGTACTGTATTCTATAATACTGTATTCTATGAATAAGTACAGAGTGGAGAACCACTCTGTACTTATATTTTTTGTGTTTCATTTTCCGATTTAAAAAAAAAATGCTAGATTATTTTATTTAGATTCACGTTGTATCCAGCATACAGTAGGGTAGGCAAAGGGAACCTAGTGTTAAAACTTAGTTCCCCACACAATGCCTCATTTTGACACATTGTGCGTTAAGCCGCGGAACATAACGCCGTAAAAGTGGTTAAAGTATATTATAATGGCTCAAAAACAAAGGACAAAATGCCTCATCATTGTATACACGTCGCATAGATTAGAGATACATAAGAAAAAAATCAAAAAACGTAAATTACCTGGGATCGTTATTGTGCAGTGGCACAAGCGTTTGATCGTAAATACGATGGTTGGGGGTTCCATTCCCAGTATGGAGAATAAACTATTACTTAATACCTTCATTTCCTCGCTCTGGTAACAAGACATGCCGCGGCGTTAAGTTCCGCCAATCAAGACATTGTCTCGAAAATTCATCGGAAAGAGTTGAGGGGACTGCCTTAACTCTAAATGTTACACATAACTAAAAAAACAACGTTCCCTAAAAAACACAGAGTAAATTACCTTAATAATAAAATCTGCCAACTTCCTTTCCAGTTCCGGCTCATTCCTCTTATACAATATTTCAAAAGAGCCCAGTCTGTACCACGCGGGCGCCAGTCTCAGCACGATGGCTGTGGGTTCTTGTCTCGCTCTGCCACTGTAGGTCTTATCTCTGAATACTTTGTGGTCATAGCTTACTGTGAATTTAAAATACATATATTTATTATCTGTGGTGATATGTAAAAATATTGTAAGGCGAAATGTGTATATAAAAAGATATTATAATTAAATATAGAAGAAAAGAAAACTAAAAAGTTTTCGTTGAGAGAGCGAACTCAACGTGAGTTCCGGCTCTCAACGAAAACTTGTCTTGAAAACTTTTCCTCTGCTTATCCTGGAGTATGCGGGATACGGGATATTAAGCTAAATAAAAAAAAATGAATAAATCTTACCCACCAGCCCCCCAGCTCTAGTAGTAGGTATACCCAAATGGTAGCACGCCTCACTGGCCACCATTTCCCTGATGGATGATCTTAGCACAGCGCGGCCATCCCCGAAACGGGAATACGGGGTTTCCCCCGAACCCTTCAGTTGGGGTTGCCAGGATTCACCTTTGCTATGTGATTTCAAAGTTTTGTAGGTTAAAAGTTAAAGTTAAATTAAAATGAGCTTCCCACTGTATCCCGCACACAGCAGCGTAGGCAGAGGGAACCTAGTGTTAAGACACTCATTTTCCACCGATTTATGTCGAGGCGTTGCGTGTTGAGTAACGGAACTCAACATCGGGCTTTTACCTTGACGCCAGACCAAAGCATCAAAATAAATTGTAATTATTATTCAATTGTCGATGGAAATGTTAGTAAATATTATAATTACTATTATGTTTTTTTGGTACCTTATTTCAATTTATTATTAAAATAATTTCCATTGTTTAACAAAAATTTAATAAAAATTTAACAAAAATGACCCAGCGGCAGTAAAACGTATTTTTTTCGAAAAACATGACAATATATTTTAAATTATATAAATGTGTAAATTTAGTATGAAGCCAGGCGTGGCTCTGCCTACCTTGCTGTGTGCAAGACACAGTGCGATGCTGATTTTTAATTAATCACAAACAAAGTGGAAGTGTCAGCGCTTCTTTTAGGGGAAGAGCATATAAGATAAAATATTTTAAATTCTAATAATTAATAAAAAAAATTAATTACCAAAGATAGCTAAACAAATTAGACGTAGGATTTTTTTTTCATTTCACGATGTTTATCCATACCTGTATTTTGTGTTAAGCATATTTGCCGCCAATACCTACGACTCGATTTCGGAATGAGGCGTACGCGGCGGTTTCCCTTTAATAGGTTTATGTGGGCGTGCGTCGTTCTTGACAAATGGCGTTTTATATTGCAACAATAATTTTATTATTTATTTTGTTTGAAAAAATCGCTTTTACAATTTTGGGATTTTTTTTTAATTTATTAGGTTTTTCTAGAGTAATTAAAACTGTGGCTTCATTTAAAGTGGTACTGACACTTCCATCCTGTATATAACGATATGCATATACACATTTATATTTTATATTCATATAATTATATGATAAATAAATTTAAAAAAGTACATATATCTTTGAGATGAAAATGTGGATGTAATCACTATCTGAAGTTTACGAAGTTTAAAGTTGCGAGTAGATTTTTTTTCTTATCACCTACTTATCTGTTTAAATATGGATACAATACATGTTATGTCATTAGACTTAAAAAATGTAATTGTGCAATTATAATTATATTGTATTTTCCTTAAATTAGATTAAACACTGTCTAAAAAAATTTTGACTTCAATTTGATAAATGGTTTCTAAGTAATAAGTTGTGAATAAAATAATTTTATTAATTAAAGAAAAGATTTAACCTTAGCAGTTAATGGAGTGACTCGACCCTAGGTTCTTCAGTAGGCCAGTTATGGCGCAGTCGATTGTAAACGCGACTGGTTGTGGTTGCGATTCCCACTAGGGAAAATGAAATATTTAATATACTTAATATTTCCATTTCTTCGCTCTGGTAATGTGGGATAGCGCGGCGTTCAGTTTCTCCACTCACCATGCAATGTCTAAAGAATTCGGTGAAAAATGGGTAACGGAAATGTCTTATAACAAGAATAGTGTTGTAACACTAGGTTGTTCAGTTCCCTCTGCCCAACTCTTAGCAATTATCAACGCAAACCTTAGAAAACTTACCTATTAACATATTCCCCAAGTATGTGTGCTCTACCATCACCAAGTTGATCTGCCCAAAATCCAAATTGATATCCACCGTATCTTACATAAAATAAATTAAATTATATTAATAATATATTAAGTAGTATTATTATACAATAATTTCAAACAATAAGTGTCTTGCAGCAAGTGAGGTGTTATTGAGTTCAATCCCCAATCCAATTGGAAAAATTAATTATATTAGTTTTATTACTGTAACAAGACAAATTGCAGTATTGAGTGTTGCTACTCAACATACAATGTTGTGCAAAAATAGATTATGTGTCTTAACATTAGGTTATATATTAAGACCCTCACTCAGTTATAAAATTAAGAATAAAGTAAATAAAAGAAATAATGAAAAATAGCTCTTAAATACCATTACCTGTGCGATACACTAAGTCCACCGTCAGGTGAATATTTACCAGCAATAAAATCAATAAACTGTTCTGATTCTGATACTTTAGGGTCCAAATCTAAGATATTGATTAATGCATCTTTTGATGCACATACTAATTGTATGTTACCAGTCAATGGTTCTGTTGGCACCTGGAAATTAGATTCAATAATAAATAGTTTAAATAATATAGTGAATTTGTATCTTAGACTTTAATCAATTTGGTATAGATTTTAATCAGATTTACAACATAACTTAATAGCTATATAATATTTAATGAGACCAGTTGTTGTGCAGGGGCATAAGCATGTACATTAAATACAATAGTTGTGGGTTTAATTCCCATTTGAGGAAATAAAATATTTAATATTTTCATCTCTTCACTCTGGTAATGAGACAAAGCTTGGTGTTATGTTCTACCATTCAACACGCATCTCCCTCTAGAATTCGGTGATAAGTGGGAGACAGAAGTGTCTTAAAAGGAACAAAGTACTTAATACTGTATTCCTAAATTACCTCTGTTTACCTTGCTATGTGCAGAATACAGCATGAAGAACATATTATTTAATATTTACATACACATTACAGTTTATTTAAAACCAACACCATTTTACAATAATATCGAGTATTTCATCATCTTGCAAGTAATCATTATGAAATATCAATGTTAAAAAATATTAAAATATATTGTCATAAAGACAATGTAATTACCATATTAATATTTGCTTGCTGTTTACCTTGGAAAAAACCGCATTGTTTACAGCCACAGGTATATTGTATTCGGGATTTTCATTTATAGGTAAATCTTTATAAGAAGGAGGATCTTTAAACTTCCAATCTTTAAAATCAGTAACTAAGTTAGCCATGGCGGATGTCGATAACGGCGTGTGGTCACGGAGGATGCTATTAAACACACTGAATGCGCGCTTCATTGATAAATTATCATTTAGATTAAATTGTTATATATTTTTATTAAGAAAGTGATTTGATTTGCATGTTTACAAAATGTTTATTATGATTAAAAAATATGACTATTAAAATAAAGTAAATATACAAAAAGCTGTCGAGTTAACACAATAAAAAGATAAAATAATAGGTTTCTTAGTATTAATTTAATGTTAAATTTGCCAAATAGAATTGATATTGCGAACAGCCGATATAGTGTCAAATAAGACAACTGACAACTGTCATTTCTCATTTGACATTAGTTTATACGTTCTTAAACTTTACGACAAAAATGTTATATTGTCAATTTTCGATAAAAAAAATTGTGGCACAAATTTTAGGGTACGTATTGTTTGTGGAAAAGAAAATATTTTTTGCAGCGAGCTGGCTGATTGGCAGTATTTCTTTCACAATCAATAAAATACTTTAATAAAAAAATCAAGATTTAATATATCACAAACAAAAAAAAACAACAAATAAGTTATAAATGCTAACAAACCAAAATAAATAACAAACTCCCTGTAATTAATTTATTTATTTTATGTAATATCGTACAACTAACAAATGAATTACATTCATCAAAATATTATCACTACAATGTAGACCTTTTTAAAATAGTAATATTACAGGAATTCGATATCTTATTTTCAAGTTACATTTTTGGTATTGCTACGATATTTATTAAATATACCAGTAGAAAGGTTTTTATAATGCTTCACTACAATGATTATTACGACGATGACTTTATCAATATTAAATGCTATTTAATTAATAATTTGTAGTGTAAATAACACTTTGAAATATTACAAAACAGTAAATATTTGTGCAAAATAATTTTCAAAAGCCATATTTAATATTCATTATGAAAAAACCAGGAGTATAGTAAACAATATATCGATAATAATACAATTTGACAATCCAGTACACTTGAATCAACATATATATATATATATATATATAATTCTACTATTCAATTGAATATGATTACCGAATAATCGATTTTCTTTTCACTAATAAAGTATCATTCAATCTATTGTTTCATACAACTGTTTGACTAAGGATAGGTGGTATTTAATATATTATCGGATTATAGTTGGATATTTAGTTTCTAATAAAAAAATCTCTGCAAAAGATCATCTGGTAAGCTATGAGAATAAGAGAATTTTCTTCAATGATACTGAATATCGTAAGACAATAACCTTTCTGTTCTATGTAACTGTCACAGACTAAGAAGAGGTGGCTATTACTTCTATTATCAAAGTTGAATATTCAGTTTGTAATTTAGTTTCAGTTGTAATATAACAACAACAATTTACTGAATATACTAATATAATAATTTACAATATAATAAACATTTTAAAACATTATAAAACAGTCAATGTAGCAAAATAAATACCCAAAGCAACATTTTAATATACAAACTGTAGAGTATAAACAAGATTAAAAAATCCAAAATCAAAGGACATAGATTCAAAAATCCATAAAAAACCTCTATTGCATAGAAAAAATATCAATCATCTGACAGACTGGGATCAATATGAGATTTTTTTTAAATCAAATTCAATATGGTAATACAATAATCCTTCTGTTCCATGCAACTGTCACAGATTAAGAAGAGGTGGCCATTGGTTCTATTATTTATATTGAACATTCAGTTTGTAATTATTACAACAACAATTTACTGCATAATTTACAAAAATTTAGCATTTCAAAACATTATAAAACAATGTTGCAAAATAAATGCCCAAAGCAACATTTTAAACTTCCTAAAGAAGACAATACATACATAATATACAGATTATAAAGTATAGTAAACATAAAAAATATTCAAAATTACATTAAAAAAAGTCATGCTATTTAATAAAAAAAAATTTATCGATCATCTGGTACACTGGGGTCGATATGCGAATTTTCCTCTATCAAATTCAATATGGTCAAACAGTAATCCTTCTGCTCCATGCAACTGTCATCATCCTCCACCAACGAGAGATGGTCTTCGATGACTTTTTTCAGATCAAACTCTAGTTCGTGACATTGTTCTACTATAGCAGGGTTCGCAGTTTCCAGTAGGCTTTGTAGTACAGCTAGCATGTGTTCTGATGCCCTGTTTTGACCCGCTTTGATTTCTTCAGCTATTGTTTTTAATAGGCCTTGGTCAATGAAGAATTCTAAAATGGAGAAGGTTATTTATATTATAAATATTTTTAGTGTTATTCTACATCTAGAAAAGAAAAATACTTTTTTTACTTTTTTAAAAACATTTAAAGTTTGAACAAATTTTAATTTACCTAAATTTGAATCCGCACCTCTTGCAAAGTGGAAACTGTCCAAGGGCTCTGATTTTCTGAATTTGAACAAGAGGCTACTCTTGGACGGTTTCCAAGAGGCGCGGGTTCAAATACCACTATATTAAAATTTTATATATTTCTAAATTTATATATTTCTAAAACAATTAATAAAGGTTATTTATATCTAGAGAACTAATATAGAGTTCCTCAAAGGAAGCTACATAGAGCTTGCTTACTTCAAGGGACAGAGTATCCCCTTCCCTACTTACCCGGTGTCACTGTAAACGCCAGTAGGGCTAACAGCATTAACCTCAAGTTCGAAAAAAAATGATAATATAGAGAACTAAGTGCTAAGACACTCCATTCCTGATTTCCCTTTTTTTCGAAACATCACACCTACATACATCAAGATTATATACAGACATAGTTTTCATTGCGCTAAATATTTTATTATTTTCATAAACAGTTATGATTATTTATATATATTTAATATAGTCACTGTGGGTTTATTTCTATTAATTAATATATGAAGTATGTTGACTATTAAAAAAAAAATATAAATGGACTTTCGCCACTTTACACGGAATACCTTAAGAATTTAATGGAAAATGAAGAGCAGAGTATCTAAACACTAGGCTCCTCGAACTACCATGCTACATGCAGGATACAACGTGCACCTGAAAAAAAAGATATTTTAATATACTATTTACATACCTTTCACTTCCTCGTGGTTCTGGAACAAGTTGTCAATCAGGAAAGCAGCTCTCGACTTGGATGACACATTATTAGACAGCAGTGCCTTTATTAGCAGTTCCAAGCCATCTTGTTCCACAAATCTGCATATAGCGGGATCATAGCCACGGACTATGGCTGTAAATAATAACAAGATTTTTTATCAGCTTAACGCTGTATCTCGCATTCAACAGGTAGGCAGAGGGAACCTAGTGTTAAAGCACTCTGTTCCCCAGTTTCCACCAATTTTTTCAAGGCATTGCGTGTTGAGCAGCGAAACTCAACAACGCAGTTGGCCTCGACACAAGAGCGAAGACAGGAAAAAATAAATTTATACAAATTTTTAATTTCCTCAAGCGAATCGAACCCACATTGAATCGCATTTACAGTCACATTTTGTGCCTATTGGCATGACTGGCTTCAAACCATGACTGGCCTCAATATAATAACAAGATTTTTTTTATTTGATATGCGCAGATACATAGAAACGATTACCATAATATATGTTTAAGATCATAACTTCCGCAATAAATGAATAATCCAACATCAAAATGATTTCATCAAATCACACCAGAAGTTACTGAGATTTGGTTATTCAGCCAGCTATATAGAATTTTGTTAAAATAAATGAGCTTCACGCTGTATCCCGCACACAGCAGAGTAAGCAGAGGGAACTTAGTGTTAAGACACACCATTCCCCATTTTCCACCGAGTTCTAGAGGCATTGTGTGTTGAGTGGCGGAACTCAACGCCGCGCTTTGCCTCGACACCAGAGCGAAGAAATGAAAATATAAGCGTAAGTATAGTATTTATCACCTCGAGTGGAGATCGAATCCACAACCAGTCGATTTTACAGTCACATTATGTGCCCCTGCGTCACGACTGTTCTCAATAGAATTTTGTTTGCAAAATATAAATTAATTGAGTCATTAACAAATAAAAACTCACACGATATAGCAAACATATATTTGCCGAACAGCGTGCCACTCTTATTGTTCTTGTACTCGGCGTTTGCCAGATAAATCACCAGATTCAATATGCCGGACTCCACGGCCTTGGCCTGGCACGGCGGGTTGTTCTGGCACACGGAGCCAAGGATAACCGACACCCGAGATTTAACTTCTTCGTGCTCACAAGCCAAGCAGATGGGGAATATGGAGAATCCACCGAGTTGCTTGAAATCTGTAAGTAAATGAAAATTGTGATAGTATGTTAAAAAATATATGTTATCGTAGTAGTTTTAAGAGATGAAGAAGGGAATGGATAGATGTAGTAATATACGTATGTATTTTTTTGTCTTTACAATGCTCCCCGTATATTAAAGTAGGGAGAGAGAAATAATGCAAAAGTATATATTTCTGCTTCACTTATTCACTCATAAATAAGTGTTAAAGCATTCCGCTTTGCACCTACCGCCAGAATTACAGTGATTGTGTGTCAGTGATGGAAAATATGGGAAAAATTCGTTTTCTAGAGTGAGGATTGTATCGAAAACCACCACAGTCACAATCAGATCACTAATCCACTACACGACAATGGCCTCATATATTTCTGAACTTATCCCTTGGCAACATCAACATGAGCAACAAACTCAGTTACAACATTCTTTATAGAGATCAATCCATCTGGAAAGTGGTAACAAGACAAAGCGAGGCTTTGACTTATATCACTTAACATGCAATCTCCCAAAAATTGCTTAATATATAAGGAATGGGGATCTCAAAAGTAGGTTCCCTCTGCCTACCGTATTTTAAATGGAATACAGC
Organism: Heliconius erato x Heliconius himera; assembly: GCA_013421005.1. Taxonomy (NCBI): domain Eukaryota; kingdom Metazoa; phylum Arthropoda; class Insecta; order Lepidoptera; family Nymphalidae; genus Heliconius; species Heliconius erato x Heliconius himera. Next base: position 19,095 of record JAATLQ010035606.1, read on the forward strand.
AAGAATCTTTAGAAAAATACCACAACAACTCACCATTCGCGGCGTCAATATCGTCAACAAACTCTGATATGACGTTCATCATAGATATCAGTTCATCTGGAACGTGGCCACCGCGTTTTATCTCACTTATCATGTTCTCGTTTGTGAGGGTTATTATAGCGTTCTGTAACATCTCCGCTACATCTACCGTCATTGATTGCAAAGCTTCTTCTAGGAATCTTCGTCTCTGTAACATAGATAAATTAAGTATACTAACCATCTACCAGACAAATGCTGGAAGGATGATATTGCCAAATTGGCTGGAAAGCTATGGAGAGAATGGCATCCAATAGATCGAAATGGAAAGAGATAGAAGAGACCTTTGTCAAAGGACAAGCAGACAATCAAATTTAATTAGCATTTAATTAATGGTAACAAATAGTGTAAAATTGAACCTGCCTGAATTATGAGGTTCCATGGTATGTATATAATGTATATATTGAAATTAATATTTTTTTATAGGTGAAGGCAATTTTAAACTATTATGTATATAGATATTTTTTTAAACATGCATTCTCCTACTGTGTAATATTATCCCTTTTTTACCATACAACCTCCTTCGTGTTTTCTTCACACAATGTGACATTGGCGAAGTGATATGTGCTTAACTGGCATGCATGGAACCCCATAATCAAAGAGCCATACCATTCCATGAAATTATTTTTTTTATATAAGAGATGTTACTTCTACATTACAAAACTCAAAAAGTTACTTTTAATTAACTTTATTAAATTCCCCATTTATAACTATAATAATAAATAAAAAAAAGATTTGACTTGTAATTGTATTCTACATGTTATAGTCACTTGTTACTTTTTTTGTTAAACTGTAATGGTTTCAGGTCTCTTGTTTTATATTTGACTTTCTGCCAATTTCAACACTGTACTCAAAACAATGTCTTAAATTCTGCTAAAAAGTGGTGAAAATAGAGAATGTAAGTGAAATAAAATCATACCTCCTCATCTAAAGGCCGCATGAAAGATGGTTCTGGAGCATCCTCATTTTTAGTAGCCTCCATAGCAAAACGCAGAAGCCCCTGTATAGATAGATGAACATAAATAGTGAAACATGTAATAATATAAAAATGTATACTTATTTCATAATATTATGATTGTGTGGCAGCAGTCTCTGATTTTAGACATGGTTGTGGGTTGAATTACCAATGAAATGAATTGCTTGCTCCAGTAAGAAGAAAAGTGGTGTTTAGTTCCACCACTTAACAAATAAAATCTTAAAATTTTGGCAGTGGGCAATGGAGTGTCTAACACTAGGTTCCCTCTGCCAGTCTGCTCAGTCAGTGGGGTGTTTTCATATAATTGAAGTCCTGGTTCACTTTTATTTGATGCTTAATAACTTGAACTATTCATTATATATATTATTTTATTTATATGCATTTGCATGTGCCAATATGCAAATATATTGGCATATGCAAATGCATCTAATTCTATTTTAGTCACATTATTGCTTATTTTGGTACTTATTTGTAGATACTGCTTATTTCAGTAGTTTTGTGTTAGAGTATACATGTTATTCCTGTTGTATAACGCCTTACATGTATACATGTACACATAACTACTAAAATTAAATGAAGTTTCGTAAAAATTCACAAGAATTAAGAAAATTGATGCATTTATAAACGGCATTGAGCAAACTCTGCCTGAAAAGATTTCTGTAGAAATGGCACCAAATTTCAAATACTGTCTGGTAACATTATATTACATTAAAAGCTCATATTCAGGCTTTATAAATGTAACAATTTTACTATAGATAACCTGGAGAAATATGTATAGTATTGTCACAAGAATTTTAATAAATAAGTATAATTCTTATAACTTATTGTTTATTATATGTTAAAATGTCATTCTATTTCTAATATTAATATATTTTTAAATATACTGTGAAAATTAATGTAAATTCTAATAATAAATTTTGTGCATAATTCACCCCTTTTTAGTGGATATTTGCATGTATATTTTAGCATTTTGTTAGTGCATATTATCCGATGTCTTATTATTATATATTTAGAATCCTCATAACACTAAATTATAATTTAGCCTTTTCCTAATGTCAGTGATTGTGGTTACAATCTCCACTATTCAACTTACAATGTCTTAAATTATATGAAATAAGTAAAGAAATATTTTTTTATTTAGCATAAAATTTAATAGTTAAGAATCTTTTACTAAGTGCATTCAAAATATTTTGACAGTTTTTATTTAACTAAAATTTTCTAGAATATTTAAATATTGGTACAGTAGTACATTGATTATTATCTGAGCTTATTTGGAAATATTAGTAAGAACATTCTGATAATCGTTTGTGTTGGATAATCAGTACCACTATTCCATATATGGAATTTTATTTAATTAGATATATCTAATTCATATATATTTATGAAAATAAAAATGAAAAACATATTTAAATATATAATTACAATTTTCATTACATATAGGAATTAATAAGCATAACAAGTAGTCTTGCTACAAAATATACCACATACAAATTATATATAATAAATGATATATTAAAAAGGTGAATTTGAGTTGTCATAGCACAGTGGTTACATTAAGCAGTTGTTCTTTTGACTAACATTTAGGTAATCAAGACTATAATGTAAATAGTGATTAACTTAAAATCAAAAAATATCTTAGTTAATTTTGTCTTTATTCATTATTTAATGTTTTATTCTTTGCAGTAATTTTTAAATATGAACGCTTTGATGTTATAAATAAATAAATGTCTCATCATTAAAATTGAAATTTCAACAAAACCACAGGCAATGATAAAAATGTGTATATGAGATAAAGTATGGTTTAAATAAAGTAATTCAAAATATTATGAAAAGTGTGATAATATTTAAGATTAAGATATTTAGTTTCTGGAATTATCAAGGAATTAATCTAAAGCTAAATGTTTCAATATTCTGAAAATATTAACTCATGTGCGAAATAAGGGTGTGTCATTAGTAACATACAGAAATTTATAGTGTATATAAACTATCATTACACTAATTTAATGACCTTTTACACCAAATAAGGAAAAAACATTAACCTGTAGATTCCTCGGCTGGCGAGGCTGCGCCAGCACGATGTCATAGTCCTCGTTAACTCCTTCCATATTATTATCCTCGTTGTCGGACATCTTGCACTCTTCAAAACTGAGGACTTGCACACAAAATCAATATCGAAGTTTCACAAACGCAGTACCAAGTTCCAAATACTAATGCTAATGTCCACTATTGCTTAAGTTTAAATAGAAAATAAATTAAACAAACACGGATATGTCATGAATATGTAAAATTTCGTCACACACTGTAATATTTCTATAATATTCTAGATTTTTTTGGAAAATTTAAGGTAATGAATCAAATGCACCGAGTTCCAAACACGAGTCTGCGCAGTATGACTTTGACAAATTTATATAGCATGACATTTGACATTATTGATGAAACGTTTCGTTTCAATGATAAAAAAATTTAGAAATAATTGCAAGTTTTGTAAAACTAAAAATAATGTAAAAAAAGTAATATCATAATTGACCTAAGAATTGGTAATAAATTGATAATACAATTTATTTATTGTATACCTAATAATAATTGTAACGAAATTGGATGTATGCTATTTTATTTGACATTACTACCCGCCTATGACGAGACAAAAAAGAGGGTTATGATTTTGACCTGTATGTATTTATGTATATGAATGTGGATGTTCATCTGTTACCTCTAAGCTATTATCATAATGAGACAAATGAGGTGTCGTTTGAAGCCTCTTGATTTTCCACTAGTTATAGGCTACATTATCTCACGCTAAATTGACTACAGCGCCATATAGAGGACTTAAAGTAAACAGATAAAAAAAAATTGCTTGGGGTATCAAATATTTTTTTTTTATGGAAAAGGACAAGGCAAACGAGCGTTTGGGTCACCTGATGGTAAGTGATTACCGCCTTGCGTTGCCGGCCTTTAAGGTGGAGATAGACGCGCTTTTTGAAGGTACCCATGTCATATCGACCTGGAAACACTGCCGCGGGTAGGCCATTCCACAGTTCACAGGTATCAAATAAAAATGCTTTCTTAGCATATTTCAAATATGTAAACATTATTAGCTATTGCTCACGTCTTCGCATGATATCTTATAATTGATAATTCCAAGAATTTATAAAATCACTTCTAAAGTAGTAAAGTAGTAGTAGGTATTGTAAGTGGACAAATAAATAGTTCACTGTGCTATCATCTGTATAACAATGAAAGCATCAATATGCAGCATCCTTAGGGCAAACGTTTAAAGAAATTAATAATATATATTGACAGTTGCATCTCAATATATTTTTTAAAAAGGTTATGTATGTAATGAAAAACATTAATAATTTTACCAAAATTGGTGATTTTCATAATATTAACACTAGAAATCGGCACAATCTTGCACCTGTAACTCGGTTGCATCGAATCCGTAATTCTTTTATGGGACAATGTGTACGCTTTTACAATAGGATCCCAGAAAACGTCCGAGAATTTTCTATATCACGATTTAAAAAAATTGTGAAAAAACATTTGTGTGTTAAAAGTTATTACCAAATTAATGATTTTGTAAATGATAGCACGCCTTGGGAATGAAATGCTCGCTCCAGTCTTTTTCAAAAGTATTATTGTCACAGATATTTAAATATGTATTGGTATAAATTTATTTAAAAAAAACAAGTCCCGCCTCGTTTCTTGCGCCGGTTCTTCTCAGGTCTGAGGCATTAACTTTAGTGAACTGGTGGTAAATTATTTGACGTTAAAAAAATGAAGCATGTAACTTCTTACTTTGAATACAATTATTTGAATTTGAATTTGACATAGAATCTCCTAACATGTCCTTGATATGCAGAAGAAACAGCAAAGAGTGTCCTGACGCAGTCTTGGGGGATTCCAACGTTCACAGGCATGTGTCCCGAGCAAAAACCGCCAACAACTACCTTTATGCTGCGCCCACTAAGAAAGCTGCAAGGAGCACCCCATGCCACACTCGATCAAAGCCATGTCACACTAGCTGCCAGGCCCTCTCTCTCTTGCTTTTGATAGCCGCACCCCAGTGGTGCACCCTCACCAATATATATTTTTGTTTCAGTTTCAAGGTGGGTAGAGGCAACCAAGTGTAAGATACTACTTCTCTATTTTTCGCCTCACTTTTCAAGGCATTGCGTGGCTAAGTGGCAGAACTCGACGCCACTTTGCCTTCTTGTCAAATCATAAAAATTAAAATATTGACAAATATTAATTTAATCCCTCGAAGCGAACAGAACCCACGTCAGTCGCGTTTACAAACATACGCTTGTGCCACTACCCCATAAAGGCAAGAAGCCTTTGTGGGGCTTATTATATCAACAGATAATACTAGTATATGCATTTAAAATATGAATTATGTAAATTTTTTTTAAAACTATATTTATTTTAGAACGGACGCTCCGTTACACATACACGTGCATATCTCTTTCACATCACCAACCTCTTCATACAGCCCTCCTTAAGGTTCTCATGCTTTTTAATATATTTTTATAAAAACATGTTTTTATAATGATATATACAATTGCGTACTATTTCATGTACAATGATAATAATAAACATCTATCATTCCTTGTTTTCAACAATGTTGTTATCTTAATGTTTTCAATATTTGTAAGTCTGTATAAGATATTTTATAAATACGTATATCTTATCAAGGACCCACGGGAAATGGGTTCAATTTCTAATTAGTTTCAATCAAAATACGCAGCTTAATGTATCGTTTTTGCTGCATATAATATGAAATTCGCCACGTAATCAAAACTTATCGACCTACAGTCATCACATCACAAAAATCCAATAAGTGAAAAAAAAAATAACTCATTACAAATTTATATTTATAGTTCACTTCATACAAAACAAATGCATACGGGTATATCGATGGTTCCTATATCGAAAGCGGAAACTTGCAATATTTTTTTTTTAATTTCAAAAAAATAGTTGTTTATGTGTATTTTAAACGTGTATATAATCGAAAATTGCCCTTAATAGTATTTCAAAACAGCAATAAAAGATACTTCCATTATTTACTTTCCATAAGCTAAGCTTATCAACTTTTATAAGTTTTAATTTTCAACCTCCAATCTTGAAACCAACAATCTTCTTCTCGGTGGACGAGTACATGGCCGTTTTTTTTTTAAATCCCAAATCTTGCGTCACCTATAATATATCAAAAGGTGCAAATACGTTCCTGTTGGGCCCAATAAGCGCTGTTATGTCGATACGAAATTATAAGTAAAAATACATTTTATTTCTTTATACTAGTGGTTCCCAACCAGTGGTCCGCAGAAGCCTAAATATGGTCCGCGAACGATTTTAATTATATGACTGGGGATGGTGAGGTGAAGTTTCTGTTTGATTATCACAGTTTATTTTTATTATACCTACACGCATAGTGGTCCCTGCTACCAAGAATGATATTAAAATGGTCCTTGATCAAGAAAAAGTTGGGAACCCCTGCTTTATACAAACAAAATACAGCAGGATAGGCAACGGAAACCCGGGCACCTAGTGTTAAGACACTCCTTCCCCCCACTATGTTTACGTTCAATACGTCACAATTGCGGAATTAAACGCCGTCACTCTGTTACAAAGGCATTATTTGCTACAATTTAAACAATAACAATATCTAAATCCCACATCGGAGCGCAGATCTCGGCTATCTATCTCGCGATAAGTGATAACTTATCAGGGCACTCAGTCCGTCGTCAATATGTTTTCATTGTGACAGTAGGAGAAACGTTCCTTTTAGTTATTCTAGAAGTTATTCTAGTTGAAAAGTTTTTGAATTCTGTATTGGAAAGGAAATTGGTGAGTATTTATTATTTATTCTATTTCTTTTTAAATAATTTAGGGTTAATAATCTATAGATTTAATAAATGGATTGTCGTTTATACTCTATTAAATCATACTTGTCAACATTCTTTCTGCAAGCTATAGTTTCTGGTTTGATCATCCGCTATACTTAGAAAAAGTGCGTTGGCTTCCTATACCCAAAATAGAAGCGAAATGGAAGCTGATGTGTAACTTAATATAAAAATAATAAGTTATTTATTTAGTTTCTTTATACTCAGTGGTCGTAAATACATATATATAATAGCATTTAGTTAGTCTTTCTATTTAAAATCAAATTTTTAATTATATAAATGATGAATATACAAGAATATTGTTTTATGGTTAAATCTAATATTATAGTTCCTCAAAATAGCTGATTTCTTAGGTTGAATTAATTATTATAAACAAAAAAGACTCCGCTGTCTGTGTCTGTTTTTTTTATTGTCACTAGGACGTAACTCATGAACCGTGATAGACTTAGTAAGAGGTAGGGTCCCGTCTTATCCCTTGAATACGAAACCCTAAAAAAGGTAAAAATCATCATGATTGTATCCATCTGGTTTCCAGCAAAATGATATGCATATCTATTAAAGTACCTTACCCTGTCACTTGTCAGATAAAATTATTATAAAGGAAAACAATTTCTTATTTAGAAACATCTGAAAGCTTACCTTTATCTTACCTTCTTTTAGTTTTCATATATATCGATGTAATAATAATAAAACTCTTTATTTCACACCATAACAAGACTATAAATATACAAAAGCTTATAGAATAATAAAGTGTGAAAAGGCGGCCTTATCACTAAAAGTGATCTGTGTATGTAAAAATATATAAATGTGAGCGGCATACACGCTTTATCCTACATACAATAGGATAGGAAGAGGGAACCTTGTGTTAAGACCCTCCGTTCCCCACTTTCTGCCGAATTCTGGAGGCATTGCATGTAGAGTGGCGGAACTCAACGGCTCGCTTTGCCTTGACACCAGAGCGAAAAAAATATACATTTAAATAAATATTTCATTTCTTCAAATGGGGATGGGAAAAAGTATTCGAAGATTTTTTTTTCAGTTTTACGCTATATCCTACATTTAGCAGGGGGGATCTGGACATTGGGTGTTAACTTGCAGAACTCAACACCATTGAACACCCAAATTTATCATGTATAGATGTAAAATGTTGCATTACAATGTTTTGACGTAAATATAAATAAAATAAAAAACATTGATAAAAAGATTATACAAGTCAACTTACTACTTCTGATGATCGATTATAAATTATTATTTATTATACGTGGACTAAATGTCCATGATGTTTTTTTAAATATTTTATAGGATTTTTAGATGAAAGAAATATATTTCATATTTTTTTTCACCTTCACGCTGTATCCCGCACCTAGCAGGTTACGCGGAGGAAGCCTAGTGTTAAGACACTTCGCTCCCCATTTTCCGCCGAATTCGCGAGGCATTACATGTTTAGTGGTGGAACTCAACATTCAGCTTTGCCTAAGCACTAGAGCGAAGAAATTAAAATATTAAATATTAAATTTCCTCGAGTGAAAATCGAACCCACAACCTATCGCGGTTACAGTCACACTCTTGCGCCACGACTGGCCTCTAATAATTAATGGGTAAGAAAAAAAATGTGTTTCAACATTCAAGCGGGCGAAGCCTCAGGCGGGTTGCTAGAACTAAAATATAATTATACACGAACTTCACCTATGCACTAAGGAACGGTTATCTAAGAACAAATCATATATTACATACGAATCTATACGTTCAATGGAACAGTATAGACAATTTATTATACCTTGTAATAGCTGTTAGACATCGTTATAGAGACGGTGGGTTGGGAAGTAGTTAAGTATTTTGAAGCCTCTTTGTATGTGTGTATGGTGGGTTCAAGGGTAACAAGTTAAATATTTTGAGGCCGTCGTGGTGCAGTGGACATTGTCTGAATATACGTTGTAATAATGGTTTCTAATCACATTCAGGGTAATGATTTATTTTCTTTTCCACGTTATGGTAAAGAGACGAATGGCGGCGTTTCGTTGTGCTTCTCAAGACGTAATATCTTGAAGATTGGCAGTGCGTGATAAGCGGAGTGTCTGAACTCTAGATTCCTTCTGCTTACAATGCTATACGCGGGACATAAGACATACTTATAGGGTGAAGCAAGAAAAAATCTTTACAATCTCTAGATAAACCTAATAGAATATTCTCTTTCACATATGTTCTTTTTTCATTATAAAGTCTCTGTAGGTGCAGACTTTAAAATAAAGTACGCAAATATCATGAAGTCATATGAAACGTTATAAAAAAACAAAGAAAATGCAGTCGAATTGATAACCTCCTTCTCTGACAGAACTCGATTAATAAAATAAGGAATTATGCATTAAGAATAAAATATAAGCATTTCTAGATCATTGTGGTAAAGCGGCACTGAACTCTTACTGTAAATAGAATCCACAATTCTATTTACTCAGTAGAATAATTTATTTTGATGTTACCACTTCGGTCGTTGAGTTTTACTACTCAACATGCCATGTTTTGGAGATTAAACGATTCGTGGAGAACGGAGTGTCTTAACACTAGGCTCTCCCCGCCTGCCATAATATATGCAGGATACAGCGTGAGGCTAAAAAACGTATACTCCTATTATATTTTACAAATAAACGATTTATTTGTATAAAGTAAGTGAAATAAAAATGGCCTAGTCGTATAATATGGACCACTGTCTTTCTGTTCTTCTTGTTTATAGATAATGGCGTGTAAACCAAAGTAGTTATGTACTAGACAGAAATGGGGCAAAGATGGTCATAAAAGAAAACAAAAAAGCGTCGAAAACGGTGGTCCATATCAAGTGTACATGGTCCATATTAAACTATATTATATAGGTGGTCCATTTTAAATAAAAATGCAAAGATTTCTATTTCGGGTATTGCCGAATAGGCATACTTCATATGTAAAATTGTTATTCTTAAATAATTTACCTAATTGTTTTGATAAAAAAAAAACCTTAATTATCTTCATACATTTAGGTTTTATTAAAAGAAAACGATATGGTGATCTATATTTAGGTAACTTACTGCCGGAAGTGAAGAACGAATGGTCTTCCTGACTCCTTTCATTACCTTCGCTCTTCCTTTCACACATAAAACACGACATGCTTGAGTCTAGAATATAAAAATAAAAAAAGTTCTAGCACAAAAAAAAATAACATAACTAACTCCAGCACATAATTAATACTGCTAACATTCATAATCTTTCAGGAAGAAGAGACGGAACGGAACGAGACGGGTCATACAAAAACATTAATTATGTAAAAATATAAAAGTTTATATTCATAATTTTCAGAAATGCCGCCTCGTCAAGACATCGTTGTGAGGGTGGAACGGGTCCAGGTGCAGGCTTCTCCACCACCTCCTCCACCCCCTGGGAGGCTCCAGCGACCCCCTCACGACCACCCCTCGACATATATAGATAGGAACCAAAGGAATACTACCCAGAGAACCACACAAGCTAATAGCTAGAAGAATGTACTTTACTTACGTATAGTAAACACTCGCAAACACGCGCGGCTTCGTCCGTACATTTTCGCCATTTTATTGTTATAATATAGCCAAATTATACAAAACCTTAACATCTATAGCTTATATTTTATCCTGATGTATAAGCTGTATTACTGTAAAGTTTCATCTAAATCAGTTCAGTAGTTTATGCGTGAAAGTGGAACAAACATTCATTCTCACAAACTTTCACATTTATAATATTAGTAGGATTTTTAAATCGATTGTTCAATGTATTTTTTTAAATGTTTAAGTTAATTAATTAAAATTTCTGTATATTTGTAATTAATTTAACACATAACATCACCTACTCTTAAATCAGCTAAATTATTTTTAATTATCTGCTTTCAAATATGGGGAACAAGTAGTCTGGGGCCACTCCAGAATTAATAGTCTTGGTCTGTAATTTACCCTGAAAAATTAAATAAAGGAACCTTTACACGAACAAATCTGCTCAAAGCTAAAGTCCAGGCTAACATCTTGAAAAATATCTCTACATATCCACGAAAAGATCACATTATTTTATTTTATGCCTATTTGTCTATTATTAGTTTAAAAAATATATATTTATATTGAGAATAAATCTTTCGAATTGTTTTAAGATAGTATTAACTAATAAATATATTAGAAATGTTATAATTATTTAATCAATAAGATTTATAGATACCTAATAAGTTTTATTATTTTATCTGTCATGTATTAAATTTCGCATATTGCATAGTGTTAGGCGAACCAACAAATCAGACACAAAATCCAACTTTTACAATAAATTTATTTACACTTGCTATATACACATATACTCTCGTAGTCACAATATTGAAATATGAATTGTAATGACAAGTTGTCTTGACAATATCTTAGAACGTAATGAACA
>JAATLQ010035607.1:0-12062 GCA_013421005.1 Heliconius erato x Heliconius himera
AGAACAAAAAGTTACAAAAATATATACGTGTAATACATAATTAGCTTTATGTATATTTTATAAATATCAAATATCAACAATGGTCGTATTTTTTTATTTAAAACAATCAAAAATTCTTTGACGATAATGTCGTAAAAAAAATCATATTAGAACTCATTATAGTTGTCAATCAATTCTGCTTATTAAATCAGTAATCATGTATTTTAAGCGGGCGAAGCCGTGGGCGGGCCGCTAGTATATAATATTTTCATTGCCAAGCTTCTTCTTTTTTTATGAGCACGTTACTGAGTTTTCTCACATAAAATTTAGACTGGCGAATAAAAAACGTTCTAAACGACATTATACGCGTTTGTATACATATATACATCTATAGATATCTATAAGTAAAAAAAAAATCAAAAATCAGCTTCACGCTGTATCCCGCACACAGCAGGGTAGGCAGAGGGAATCCAGTGTTAAGAGACTCCCGTTCCCCACTTTCTGCCGAATTCTGGAGGCATTGCGTGTTGAGTGGCAGAACTCAACGCCGCGCTTAACCTCGACACCAGAGCGAAGAAATGGAAATATAAATTTAAGTAAATATTTCGTCTCCTCGAGTGGGGATCGAATCCACAACCAGTCGGTTTTACAGTCACACCTCGTGCCGCTGCGCCACGACCGGCCTCAAGGGATCTATAAGTTGATATTAAAATATTTTCTAGTCTAAGACATTTTAATTATTATAAAAACCGTATAGCAATGACGCTGGCTTGTAATTGTTATATGGCTAAATGTAGGCGACAAATGTTTTTTTTATGAAGATATCTTAAAAGAATTTACACTTTGTTACCCTAGTTTTGAGTACTGTAATTATTTTTTTGTTATATGGCAGAAATCTTTGACAGTCTTTGTTAAAGACATTTAAAGTTTTGAAGAAATAATTATATACCAACAATATTTGAGGTAACACACTCATTCTTTCTTCACTATTCAATACAAATAAAATATATATTTTTTATGCCAATATGAGAATAGAGAAAGAGAAATTCATTTTGTAAAACGAGATGTTATATAGCTACTTTTTTCACAGAACTTTCTTTAGAGAAATTGTGTATACTCGTATATTATAATGTGAAATGGATAGGTAGAAAGGCTGGTCGTGCGTGGATGACTTACATTATATATATACATTATTACATTTTAGCTATGCATAAAGACCTAAATCGGAGAAGATAATGCCTAATACCATATCCATAGCTTAATGATCTTAATAATATTATGAGAAATTAACAGTATAAAAGTAATACTTTTATATTTAATATTTTATGAATAGTCAAATGGAATCTACATATTATAATATTTATCATTTTGTCCACGCTCAAGTATTGTTTTGGCAGTACTCTGTTATTTTCGTTTCATACTGACTGTATAATTATTAATTTATTTATATGCATTACTTTTGTTTTTTTAGTAATAACATTATTCTTAAAACAATATGTATATATCTATATTAAAAATTGGTTTTAGCCAATTCAATGTAACAGATAAAAAAATAAAAATCAGCTTCACGCTGTATCCCGCACACAGCAGGGTAGGCAGAGGGAACCTAGTGTTAAGACACTCCGTTCCCCACTTTCTGCCGAATTCTGGAGACATTGCGTGTTGAGTGACAGAACTCAACGCCGCGCTTAACCTCGACAACAGAGCGAAGAAATGGAAATATAAATTTAAGTAAATATTTCATCTTCTCGAGTGGGGATCGAACCCACAACCAGTCGGTTTTACAGTCACACCTCGTGCCGCCGCGCCATGACTGGCCTCATGTAACAGATAATTTAAGCAATTTGTGAAATGACCTTCTTTAAAATGGTATAGATTCACGTTCTATCCCGTACATAGCACTAACCTAGTGTTAAGACGCTCCTTTCCAATTTTACGCTTAATTCTGGATCCATTGCGTGTTAAGTGGCAGAACTCAACTCCTTGTTTTGCCTCGACATCAGAGCGAAGAAATGAAAATAATAAATATTAATTTCTCTCGAGTCCCACTCGAACTCGATCGAACCCATAATCGGTTACATTTACGGTCACAGACTTATGCGCTACGACTGGTCTTGAAATTGAAATTGAAATAAAGCAAATAGTTAAAGTTAAATTAAGCTTGCCAATATAAAATAGTAAAAAATACATTTCAAGTGATTAAGCCTTTTGTAAGACAAAGATATGTAAGCTAAGGTATGTCAATACCGACAAAAAATTAAAAATCATTGTTTTGTTTTCTATTACATTGTTAAATATACTAATATAATAACATTTTTTCTTATAAGTACATCTTCCATTTACCGACACCTATCCGTTATGAATTTACTATAAGCAAATAAAAGATACATACACTAAAATAACTTAATATTACAATATCCATAAACTTATTCAGATATTCAAAATAAAATCTATGAATAGAAACAGAAAATGTATATTGGCAGCTAGTTACGAGTATTTATTAAGCAAATTACAGTCGAATATATTTTTTAGGAAAATGTCAACTGTTCTGCAAATACCACAAAATGGCGTATCCAAAAATGTTCGGTGCAGATGTACTTTAGATACAAGGTTACCTCGATGACTATAAACTCTTTTGTCCACATACATTATATAATGACTAAAATGGAGTTTAAATCGATCAATCACGCCGCCGGATGCTGCGGACTTGACCTCTTTGCCTAATCATTCAGGTCACTGGGAGGTATTGTTATCTATATATATAAAAGGACTTGTGCTGACTGACTGAGGTAAGACGCACGCAGAGCCGTAACCGCTGATGGTAGAAACGTGAAATTTGGGCAGATGTTTATTTTCATATTCTGGACATCCACTAAGAAGGGATTTTGAAAAATTTTAACCCTAAAGGGATGAAATAGGGGTTGAAAGTTTGTATGGAAAATTTTTTTAATCTGTACCGATTTTTATAAAATTTGAAATTCAGACTCTTAAAAATATTTCATTGAACACGTGTTTCATGGTTTTTAAGAATTTACCCCCCTAAGGGTTCAAATAAGGGGTTGAAAGTTTGTATGGAAAAATCTTTAAATTGCCACCGATTTTTATAAAAAATTAAATTCAGACTGTTAAAAATATTTTATTGAACACGTGTTTCGTGGTTTTTTAGAATTCCCTCCTAATAAGCGGGCGAAGCCGCGCGCACCCTCTAGTCTATATATAGAAATAAAACGACATTTGAACTAATTTAAATTTTATTCGATATATTTTTACATATTCGTAGTTTTAGTGTATGATCTGTGTCTTTAAATTGTCGTGTTTGTAGTTTAGGACATCTATTATGTAGAATGATTGCTATATGTTTACCTGTAATTTATAAAATATTTTTTTAATATTTTTCCTACTTTGATATTCTAGTACAGGTATATTGAATGGCTTAACTCAACGCCGCACTTTGTCTTAAGAAGATCAGAGAAATAAAATTGATTAATTTATCCTGTGTCATATATAAAAAAAATATTAATTAAAATATCAGATGGTAACTTCCATATTTGTATATATATATAAGAATGATATAAAATTTGCTGGTATACCTTAGCCATCTTAATTCACCACGTTAACTGAAACAAAATAAAATAAATTTAAGTATGGATCAAATAAAGATAATTTAAGTAAGTTATTAAAATACATTTAACTAATTATTGAATAAAATAAAATAAAAGTTTGATTACCTTGTTGGTTTCCATCTACCACGTTCACTGAAAAAAATATATAAAACAATAAGTAAATATAATATATAATATAAATATAAAGAGACTTTTTTTACATTTATAGATGAATTCAAAAAGTTTCTATTTTTTACACTAACCCACGTTACGTTACAAGAAACAAATATGATAGATAACTAACTGTGCATACTATATTTTTAAAAGTAAATATCTCTGTACAAAAGTACTCAGCAAGAATTACTGAATATACATAAATTCAATAATATTATGGAATATTATTTATATCTATACATAAAAAGATAACTTCATGATTTTTCCCGTATAGATTTCCCGGGTAGATAGAGGGAACCTAGTATTAAGACACTCCGATCCTCCTGAAATCGAGACATTGCGTGTTGAGTGGTGGGATTCAACACCACGCTTTGTCTGCCAGAGTGGGAAAAACTAAACAATTTGAATATAATCATTCCCCTGAATGATGGTCGAACCCACAAACGTCGTGCTTACAGTCAGCTATTCCATTGTCGACTACTTCGTTATATTACATTACAAATATAATTAAAATAGATTTTTGTTAAATATGATAACAGTTAAACGTAAAGGATTGCCGTACCTTGATAGTTATCATCTACTACTTGCACTGAAACAAGATAAAACAAATTTAAATAAACATCTAAATATATATATATATATATATATATATATATATATATATATATATATATATATATTCAATTAAAAAAATGTAAAAAACGGCAAAGATTCCTGCTTAAATGCTCATATCTTTGGATTGTTGAACTGTTTTTTTCGTTTTTACGTACAAAACCCTAAAAATCATTACACACTTTTATTCATAGTACATTTCGTATAAAATAAGTGCATATCCCGCAAACTTAAGTTAGTCAACTTTTATAAGTAGGTAGGTATACTCCCCTTGACCTACAATCTTGAAATTGGTGCGGATGCCTCGGTAGACGAGTCCGACGAAGATAATAAGATTTTTGCTAGTACTGTACCTTGGTCTTCTCCATTTACAACGTTCACTGAAAGGAGACAAATTAAATTAAGATAAATAATTAATTCGACTAATATTTATTAATTCTTTTAATGTTCGATGTTTATGAGAAAAAAACGTGAAGCGTTGTACCACCGGTTTAGACTATAAACGCGACGATTGTTCATTCGATTTCCATTTGGGGAAATTAAATATTTTAAATTCCTCGCCACTGCAAAAAGGTTTTTTTTGTCCCAGAATAGATTCTGTGGTCCTGATTGGCAAATACATATTTGAAATTTGTGAAATAATTAAAAATATTGAGAGAAATAATTAAGAAAAAAGAGAAAAGATAAGATTATACAGTGAATGTTAATATATATAATTTTTTGTATCTGGCTGGCTTACGTAACTAGAGAATTACAAATATCAGCTTTGATACAAACAAAACAAAAATGAACAGGGCAATCTACGAAATATAAATTATCTGTTCATAAAATAAGTAGAAACTAATAAGATTAATATTAGAAAATTCATATATCATCATATATCCAAGGTTCTTACCGCATTTCAATTACTCGTATTTCTATGTATCTGAGTTTTTTTACCACAAATATTTATAGCTAACTTTACCGGACGATGTAGCTGAGATTTCATAAAATTAAACATCAGAAATGATTTTTTCCATATATAATAAAAATATTACTATTAAATTATAAAATTGTACTATACCTTGATTGTTTTCGTCCACCACTTGTACTGAAACAAGAAGAAGAGAGCAGGTCAACAGCTTTATTTACATATACATATAACTATGGACCACAATTAAAAATCAAATAAGGTTCTGTTTATTAACTGTTAATGATAAACTAACTTTTTTGTCCGTATTCCGCATAGAGTAGGCAGAGGGAACTAGTGATAAGACACTCGGTTGCTCACTTTCCGCATAATTATCGAGGCATTTCGTGTGTCACGCTTTTGTCTTAGTACTAAAGTGAAGAAATGAAAATATAAATAAATAATAATCAATTGGGAATCGAACCCACAACCATCGCGTTATAATCTTGTGCCCCATATACACTTGTGCCCCTTCGCCGATGGCCTCTTGAAAAAAAACTTAATGATAAAATAAGAAGATACTGACAAAATGATTATTATAAAAATTCTATAAAATTAAAAAAAAATACCTTGACTATCTCCATCTACAACTTGTACTGAAATGAAAAAAAATATATAATTACTATATGTAATTTATATGGTAGGAAGAGACAAAGAAAATAAAATCTATAACCTATTTAGGGAGCCGTTATATAAAAGGTAAACAAACCATAAAAAGGTTTTTTTATAGGTCACGATTAATGGAGTTAATATATTCTATAAAAATAACTATAAAATAAATAAAATAAATATGCCTGTAAAATTTATTTAATATCATAAATGACTTAAATTATTTTATTAATTTTTAATAATTATTTAATAAATAGTTGATATGTACCTAAAAGTACCGAAACGTTAAGCCAAAGGATCTTATTCTCAAACTTCGAATATATTTCAATACTAATAATTTATAGAGTAAAAAAATATCTTTTATTTTATCCAGAGAGGCCAGTCGTGGCGCAGCGGCACGAGGTGTGACTGCAAAACCTACTGGTTGTGGGTTCGATCCCCACTTGAGGAGATGAAATATTTACGTAAATTTATATTTCCATTTCTTCGCTTTGGTGTCGAGGTTAAACGCGGCGTTGAGTTCTGCCACTCAACACGCAATGCCTCCAGAATTCGGCAGAAAGTGGGGAACGGAGTGCATTAACACTAAGTTTCCTCTGCCTACCCTGCTGTGTGCGGGATACAGCGTGAAGCTAATTTATTTATTTATTTTTATTTTATATTACTATATTATTATAATTGTTTCTGTAATTTAAAATTATAATATATTTTAATTAAAATTTAAAGTAAATGGTTTTTTTAAAATATTTGACTACTTAAAATATATGTGGTTTTAAATAAAATTTCCCAAACGTTGGATACAAAAATCAAATAGAAATATAAAAATATTGAGAAACTACCAAATAGAAAACAATTCTTTGTATTCATTTTGTCTCAAGTCCAGATGAATAAACTGAAGTGAAAGCGTCTCCGTTCTTAATTTTCTGCCAGAATTCGAGATGTTGCGAGTCGAATGACGGAACTCAACTCGCTTCTGTTTGTTACTTAATTGCGGGGAAACGAAAATGGCTTATTTCCTCGAGTGGAAATAGAATCCACATCTACTGCGTTGTGTTCAAGCGCAACGATGGAATCGAATTAAAATTATATAATATTTGAATTAAAACTAAAATGAAAAAATAATCACGACGTGGCTATGCTCACAAACGCTTGACTGTAAAGGCGACCGCTGTGGGTACGATGCCCACTCGGGGGAATAAAATATTCAATATTTTCGGCGTTGATTTGCGCCATTCAATACACAGTGTCCCAATAATTGGATGGAAATTAGAGAACGCGGTCTCCTAATAGGTAATAGAGTATCTTAACACTAGGTTCCCATGTTCCCTCTGCCTACCTTGCTATATACAGGATTCAGCGTGTAGCTAAAAACAAATAAGTACCTTGTGGACGCGCAGCAACAAGCGCCATCACCGCCATCAATACTAGGATATACTGAAAAATATGATAATAAAATTATTTTACGTCATTTAAACTTTAAATGGAACTGAGTTTAGTTTTAGTACCTAAATTCATATTAGATACTTCCTACTCATCAACTTTCTATGTTTCGAAGAGAAAAGCACTACTGAAAATATATAGCAAAACATTATAGTAGTAGTATAGATGTTATGGAAGATGCATGAAATGAAAACAAAGAAATCTTTAGAAATATTTTCCAAGAAAATGATTTTTATAAATCATTATTAACTAAAATGAAATAATTTTTCCATACAAATTTCAAAGTTTATGAACTTAATAATATGATTTGTAATAGGAAATATATAGAACAAAATAAGGGTAACTATCAAAAAAATTAAAAAAAATACATTGAACTAACACAACAAACATTCTCAAAATATTTTTGTTAATGTGATATTGTGAAAATAATAAAATTTTATACGTACCGTAAGCTTAGACATCTTATTTGATTTCCGTGTTGCTTTATTTATTGTCAACGATTTAATAATGTCTTCATATAGAATATACAGTTTGAATAACCGATAACCCCGGATCATGTAGATTCTGATAATAATTATTTTTTACGTTGTTTTTGTTTTAAGCCCGTTACAGATTTATGTCATTATTACATACTTTAAATGAATATTTTTCCTTTTATAGTGGAAAGTAAATTATAAAAATTTCGCTTCTTTAATTGTCATTTAAGGTTGTTGAAATATATACTAGCGACTCGCTAGCTTTGCTCGATTGAACTACACAATTATTTACTTATTGATAAATTTCGTGTTTCAATAATATAATTATTTAAAAATTTAAAATCAATAACTTTTTCACATCTAAGCCGATTAAAATAAAACAAACACAAAATTTTAAGAGAAATTTCCCAAGATATAATAGCAAGAACTACATTTACGTATATGAATCGGTTAAAACGTTTTTAAGATTAGCGTGCACAAGCACACAGACAAACAGACAACATTTTTAAAAACACTGTTTCGGGTTCCGTTATATTGATAAATGCCTCCAGTAATATATTTTTAAATATATATTCCGACTTTAGTTATGGAGAATAACTGAACTCCTTGCTTTATCGTATACTTTTTTTTTATATTTTCAATATTACGTCAATAGCATATTTATTTTAACATAGTGCAACTCATGACGTAAATTGCAGTATTCTAATAATTTAAATCAATAAAACATATAGATTGGTCATATATCATATTTACTACTCGTATGCTAAGTTTGGCGTATAGCCGCATAGCGGACTTATAGTCAAGGTCATTTTTTTTTCAGCTTAACGCTGTATCTCGCACACAGCAGGGTAGACAGAGGGAGGCTAATGTTAAGACACTATATTCCCCACTCTCCGCCGAGTTCTGGAGGCATTGCGTGTTTAGTGGCAGAACTCAACGCCGTGCTGTCAAGGATATAAGCATATAATATGTATCCTAATAACTATTATAATATATTATTATGTTACTAATTCACTTGTTATATATTAATATATAACTAGTGAATTAATAATATAGTAAGTAATTACACTTACATATTACTATTAATGTAAATAAATATATAAGGATAACCGGCAATGGGTATTCATTGTTGTCTCTTACATTAAAACCGGGGTTCCCACCTTTTTCTTGATCAAGGACCACTTTTATATCATTCTTTGTAGCAGGGACCACTATGCATGTAAGTATAATAAAAATTAACTGTGATAATGAACCAAAACTTCGCCCTACCATCCCCAGTCACAAAATTAAAATCGTTCGCGGACCATATTTAGGCTTCCACGGACCACTGGTGGCCCGCGGACCACTGGTTCGGAACCATTGACTAACGCAAAAAGAAACATTTTATCTTATAAACTACTGTCCTAATGCTTTTTTTTTTCATTTATTAAGCCAACCTTTAAATGGTGTACAAAAATATTTTTCCAAAAGAGATAAAATGAAGTATCAACTAAAATAAAATGTTATATAACCGAATTAGATACGTAAAATCGCGTGAGCTCCTGCCTTTATTTCTTATCACAACAGTTCAGTAGCATGAGCTCTACTTCCAGTAACTAGCATGAGCTCTATTTCCAGTAAGTAATTTAAAAATAAAAAAACCAGACAAGCGCGAGTCGGGTTCGCCTATCGAGGGTTCCGTACAAAAAAATTGGAGGTCTCGAGATTTTTCCGAAATTCAAACTTAGCTTAGCCCTTTTATCTGACACCTTACTTGAACTAGCAGCTTTAATATCAAATTTTGCCCCCTTTTAAGGCTATCGTTTTTTAGAATTTAACCACAAATGTGTAGTTTTCACCACAAATGTGATTTTTTCCTAAACTAGTACTACCTGTAGATGCTAGTGACCAAATTTCGTAATTCTAGGTTAACTGGAAGGAGGTACCCTATTAATTTTGATTCTCTTTTGAGTGTCGAAACACGCGTGTTTTGCGATATAAATGGCCATATCTTTTTTAAGTAAATGTAAAAATACGTGTTTTTCAGGATTTTCATAGGGCCGTAGATCTGAGTATATGGTTTGAATTTCAACACGCGTTCCTGATATAAAGGCTCTTCACAGACAGACAGACAGACAGATGGACGGACAACAAAATGATCTTATAAAGGTTCCTTTTTGTCCACAAAAGGTGCAGAATCTTAAAAATAATAATCTAAAAAAATTATCACGTGTGAAGAAACAATATTTGGCTTTAGCATGAAATATCTAAAAATCATTTTCGACCTCTAAGAACAGTAGACTTTGTCATTTACATTCTTATACTAATAATATTGATTATTATTATTAGTATTTATTGAGTGATACATTGAGGTCGTCGAGGCGCAGTGGCACAAGAGTGTGACTGTAAACGCGACAGGTTGTGGGTTCGATTCTCACTCCGAAAAATGCCTACCCTGCAATATGAGATTTTGTTCAAGAATCCTATTTTTTCCATTGCTGAACATACACGGGGTGAAATAGATAGGTACTGAGGTCCTCTATCTATAGATTACCGTTGATCCGTCGATTGAGTTATATCTTGTATAATACGTATTTGTTTATCTTAAGCTGGTATTGTTTTATATACATGACCTGACTCAATAGGTACATTTCCATTATTAGCAATTAATATATACAAAAGGAAACAAACTTACAATCAATTATGATTCATGAAACCACCATTGCACAGTGAAACAGTGTTTTACTATACACGTATTGTCGGTTCGAAACCCTTTAGGGGAATGATTATATAGACGACTGCTTTAAGCAACTGTTAAAATTTACGTAGTACGTGCTTATATGGTTATTGTGACTGACACATTTAAAGTAGGTAGTATTAAAATATTGGATTGTTCTATCGACAAATTTTGTTTTCAATCAATACGTTTCTAAAAAAGTATTTTTCTTTCCCAAGTGTACAATAATACTTTAAAAATATTTAAAAAAATATTTAAAAAAATATTAATATTTTGTTTAATATTCGCGGAAGTCTTCAATTCTTGTATTTTGTATCTAAGTGTTAAGACACTCTCCCGTGCTCTATTATAGCATAGTTAAATTACACGAAGGGCTCCATCTGTTTTAATTGTAACTGATTATATTGCAAAGATATGTATGGGCAATTTCAATGGCATTATTGAAATGATAAATGCTTGACATATTTCATTAGAATCGCCTCATATGGCATTCTGTGTTAGTAGGTTTATCGAGAACTAACAATTATCAAGACGTCATAATCAAGTCTTCTGAATTCTTGACTTTATAATATGGTGAATTTGTTTTTATTTTTTTATAAAAAAAGGCCGGTTGTGGTGCAGGGGCACAAGTGTGTGACTGTAAATTCGAAAGGTTGTGGGTTCGAGTCCCTCTCGAGGAAAGTAAATAATAATGCTTTCATTTCTTCGCTTAGTGGCGAGGCAAAGCGCAGTGTTGAGTTCCCCCACTCGGAATCGTATCGGCTAAAAGGAGACGGAGTGCCTTAACACTAGGCTACCTTGCTAGGGATACAGCGTGAAGCTGAAAAATGTGATAAATAGCGTAAATAACCTGTAAATAGTAGAAAAACTTATTAAGCATTTTCCCGTGCTAAGTAACTTTTTTAAATTTATTATAATTATGTTATGAAGTAATTAAGAAAGTATTTATTTAACAAAGAAATAAGCCTAGAAGTCGTATAGCATACAATGCAGTCATTCTACATATGGATCACCGGCGACAGGCCTAGCGACCGTGGAAGCAGTCTGCCTCCACCTTGAACTCTGGGTCAAAAGGGGTCCTGATGTCCAGGCTGGTGCAGGTACTGACGGGGCCCGGTTGCTTCGGCAAATACTTGCATCAAATTGCACGTCGGGAGACGTCGCTGGTGTGCCACGAGTTTCATACCTCCATTGATTCGGAGCATCACACCTTCCCTACATCGCCTACCCTAGAGGAGCTGCTGCGGGAGGATCATAGTGATATTCCTGCAAATCTTCAAGGCTGCGGGTGTCCTAGGAGAAACTCCGGGGACCCTGCATCCTACGCATGGATGGTTTGCGTAAAAGCATTTCTCAGCGACAAAAAAAATGTCATTCTACATATATTTTGCAAAGTGTCCTTTTAGAAATAAAAGAAATTATAATTATTTATATTATTAATAAATGAACAAGATTTTAATTTGCTAAATTTTTATTTATTTGAGATTTATACATTTTTTTTATGA